>RJWM01014840.1:0-49366 GCA_004363535.1 Dasyprocta punctata | reverse complement strand
AGGATGGGGCCGCTGTCTGGTTAACCATACAGGGCCATCCGCCAAACCTCCTCTATCACTCCGAGGGCACCCGCACCTTTCCGCCACGGCCTTCCAGGAACCGTGCCTAATTAGGTGCAGTTCCAGTCTCAAGATGGCTGTCCCTCGCTCTCCCTCGGGGGTGGGGGGCTGGGGGCCGCCGGGTTCACTCACTCGCCCACTCGTGAGCACTTCGCTCCACGGTCGACAGTCGTCCCCGCTGTCCCGCCACACCGCGACTCCACCGGCAACTCCAGCGCATATCAAGAGCACCTGGATCGTACCTTTATTTCATTCTTTTACTCTTTCCATGGGCTACAGTTCTCGTTTTAGATTCTTCTTGGGTCCAGAGGACCCATCTCCCTCTTTTTCCCTTCTCTCTGTTATTATATTAGTTTATATTCCAGCATTTTGATGGTGTATTCAGGGAGCCTCCCTGTCATGGGGTTATCTGGGCAGCCATCTTAGAGGAAGTCTCTGATAGCATCTTTGTACACTAATAATGAATCCACTGCAAAAACAAAATTAGGACAAGAGTACCTTCACAATAGCACCAAGAAAAAATTAAATACTTAGAAATTTACCTAACAAAGGCAGTGAAAAACTCCACAATGAAAACTACAGTATCCCAAGAAAAGAAATCAAAAGGATATCAGAAAATGAAAAAATGTCCTCTGTACTTGGATAGACAGAACCAATATAGACAAATAGACAAACTGGACATGCTTCTGAAATTTATATATATATATATATATATATATATATATATATATATATATATAATGCAGTCCCAATCAAAATACCAACAGCATTCTTCACAGAACTGGAGAAAACAATCCTAAAGTTCACTTGGAAGTAGAAGAGACTTAGAATACCAAAAACAATCCTGGGTAACAAGGGCAAAGAAGTAGGCATTTAAATCCCAAACTTGAAGTTATATTACAAAGCTATAGTAATAGAATCAGCATGATACTGGCTGAAAATGCATGAGAATCAATGGAAAAGACCACAGGGTGCAGAAACAATTCCAAGGACTGTCAACTATTTAATCTTTGGTAAAAAGGGAAAACATATGCTTGAGGAAAGATAGCTTCTTTAATAGATGGTGTTGAGAAAACTGGGTATCCACATGCAGAAGATTGAGTCTGGACCCATATCTTTCACCATGTACTACACTCCATGCACTACACTAATATCAAAATGGATAAAAGTATGAAAAGTTACAACAAAAGTACCCACTGGTAGACAAAATGGGTAAAACTTTTTTTTTTCTTTTTTGTGGCACCGGGGATTGAACTCACAACTTTGTGCCTGTCAGACAGGCGCTTCAGTCACTGAACGAAAATCCCAGCCCTGGTTATTTGAGGCAGGGTCACACTGTTTAGCTCAGGCTGGCCTTGTGCTCGTGTTTTAGCCCAAGCTGGTCTTCAACTCACAGCGCTCCTCCTACCTCAGCCTCCTGAGTGCTGGGATTAAAGGCGTGCGCCACCATGCCCGGTTAAAATGAGTAAAACTATGGAAGTCATAGGTGTAGGCAGATTTTCTGAACAGAAAATCGATTTCACAGGAAATAATACTGAGAAGCGACAAATGGGATCATGTAAAATTAAAAAGCTTCTGCACCACAACAAAAGAAACAAACAAAAGTTTGAAAAGAAAATCTATAGAATGGAAAAAATATATTTTTCAGCTATTCTTCAGACAGAGGACTAATCCCTACTATACATAAAGAACTTGAAAAAAATTAGACCACCAAAGTAAAAGACCAAATCAAAAAATGGACAAGTGAAATTGACAGACACTTCCTAGAAAAAATATAGATTTCTAATAAATACATGAAGAAATGGTCAACATCATCGACTATTAGAGAAATGCAAATTAAAACGATACTGAAATTCCATCTTATCCCAGAAAGAATGGCTATCATCAGGAAATCAAATAATAACAAATGCTGGCGAGTTTGAGGGGAAAAGGAACACTTCCACTTTGTGGGAATGTAAAGTAGTACAATCACTATGAAGTTCAGTATGGAGGTTCCTCAAAACACTAAACCTAAAAATTCCATTGAGCCAACTATTCCCCTTCTACATGTTTTCCCAAAAATGTTAAAGAATCATATTCCAGTAATACATGCATGACCATGTTTATAGCAGCACAACTGATAATAACTAAATCTTGGAAACAGCTTATATGTTCATTAACAGAGCATATGAAATTTATGTGTATTTACATACAATGAAGTACTGCTCTGCTACAAAGAAAGATAAGCTTGAGTCATTTGTAAGAAATTAGATGCATTTTAAGAACATAATGTTAAGTGAAGTAAATCAAACACAGAAGTTTAAATAGTACATGATTTCACTTATATGAGAAACCCAAATTATAAGCAAAGGGCAAAATAAAAGGTAGATAATAAGAAATAGGAAGATATAGCTTTCTTAAATTGGAAAAGTATCAAGAGGTAGAGGGAAGGTATAGAGAAAGGAGGGAAAAATGGGCAAAAAAGGAAATTCAGGTGTACTATGTACATGCACCAACTCCACACAAGGAATGTAAACATTATGAACTGCAAACATGTATTATTAAGAATAATAAACAAATAAAAGCAAGGTCAAGGAAGACAGTTTATTTCACCTTTCTCCCTCCCCTAGCTCCTTAAATCTATCCCTATCTCTAACTTTCTAATCTCTTTGCTATCTTTCACTAGTAGTATGGAGAAAGTTTGTGCCCAACAGTGATACTGGTTTTTAACCCATGGGCCTTACAAATTACTTATAATACTTTGATCTACTTTCTTCATAGAAAGTTGGAAGATAGTCAAATTTATGACCCAAATAAAGGGTGAACTACAAACATTTTGAGTACTTACTACCTCGTTGTCTTCTACTACTCATTTCAATTCTCTTTAAGTATTTTGTTTCAGGCATTGATGCTTTAAATTGTCATCTTTTTTTTTTTTCTTGTTTGCGGCACCGGGGATTGAACTCACAACCTCGTGCCTGTCAGACAGGCGCTTAAGTCACTGAGCCAAACTCCCGGCCCTGGTTTTTTGAGGCAGGGTCGCACTATGTAGCTCAGGCCGGCCTCGAACTCACAACGCTCCGCCTACCTCAGCCTCCCGAGTGCTGGGATTAAAGGCGTGTGCCACCACGCCCAGCTTAAATTGTCATCTTAATATGGAGGTTCTTTTCTATAAACTTTGTTTCTGGGACTAACACCAGAACATCATTAATTAATAAATCAATTAGTACCATAAAGAGAAAAGTATAAGAAATGGCATAGAAACCTTTTTAAAAAATAACACAGAAATGAAAAGCTTTGGTGGAAACCTAACTGTAAAACATGGGAGGATTACTGAATATTCATGTCCAAATTGGAACAACATGTGGAAAATTTAGGATGTTTGCTTGTTAAAAGCAGGATGTGCAGAGCTGCAAAGCTGAATATCTAATGCTGGTCTGAGAAATCAGCGAACCAGAATATTGAACAGAAACTGTGCTGGACAGCTAGAAGTATAACTAACTGTATCAGTCAACAAAGATTATACAAAACAGGAGTTGCAAAAAGGCTGAACTTGACAGAGTGAGTATTATAACCTGAAGAATAATAACGACTGTTTTATGATTCAGTAATAAGGTGAGATCTTGAAAGAATAAGTAAAATTTTTATTTGTGAGGCCTTTGAAATGTAAAATGGTAGTATTTAATCATTATTTTTTCACCTTTGTTTTAAGAATGCCAACAACACTAAAGATAAAAGTAAAAATATTGTGAGAATTTACACCGCAAACTGATATACATGTGTGTTCTTTAACAGGAAATCTGCAGTCTCATATTTGGATCAAAATCATTTTGTAAAATTTAGGAAATAATAACTTATGGAAAGACAGTCATGATTCAAAAACAAGGCAAAAAGTGCTCAAAGTTAAACAGAGCATATGTGGTTCTTTTAAAAAGTAAAACAAAAAAAACCAGAGATCAATGAGGAGAAATTTATTTAGGTATGAAATAATTTGGAATCATACCAATGTGAAGAAAATCATAAACTTTGTCATAGATTAATTTTGACAGCCAAAAATAGCTTGCCATTTGTAGCTAACAACTAAAAAGGTAACAATCAAAGTACAGAAGAAAATTAAGAAAATAAGACATCCCAGTTCTGTTTATATGGCATTCACTTCGTGAAAGATGCTCACACATTTTATAAAACAGAGTGTTGATACTATGTTGATATCTTAAAATAATCTTTATTTATTTGGCGTAATTGTTATGAAAGTAAAGTAGTTAAAAAGTGGATTCTTAAGACTATGTAGATTTAACACAGTGATGAAAATATTGCATATTTTAAAATGATCTAATTTCTTCATTATGAGCTTTGACAACAAACACATCAATGCAGTATTTATAGTAATTAGGGTGGTCACTGCTACTTGGTGCTGCTACTGTGGTTTGCGTACAGTCCTTCAAATAAATACTGAGTCCAATCAAGTCTTGGAGAATAGGTTTCACATATAAAAATAATTTCTTCTTTTAAAATATAGCTCAATAATTTATCTGGAGGAGATATTTCTTACTGGCTAAATAGGAATAGCTTAAAAATTAGATTTTATTTCTTTTTCTTATTGCATAAAGGAATTTTAAACTTCTTAAAGCCAGATACTGAGTAGAATCAGGCAAGTGATTGACAAATATGACAAAATAGAATAAGAATGGGTTTACTTTTTTGTATTGTGATACATTATCTTATATGTTAATATTGTGTGTCAAATGCACTACCTGTTGGGTTGCCCAAATATTCTATCATATTTTTTCTGGATGTTACCATGAAGGTATATTGGAGATTAACATCAGAGTCACTAGGCTGAATAAGTAATATTGTCCTACTTAATCTGAGTGAGCTTCAGCCAATCAGTTGAAAGTCCAAATAGAACAAAAAGGATAGACTTCTCTGAGCAGGAGAGAATTTCTCATTCATGACATGATTTTAAGGACCTCCTATAAGGCAAGCGCATTGTAATATGTGATTCATCAAGTTTTCAAAAGGAATCTATAAACACTCAACGGTGAAAGACTTACCTTCTTCACTCAGTAGCATCATCTTGCACTGACCTTTTAAATAAATTCTAAAGTCTCCTTAGGATGAAAATGTGCTCCTATGTATTTGTGCATGGTGAAAATCTTAAATTGTGAAACTGCCAAAATGTAACATGACTGAAAGTGCGGGATACTTGTGCAAGTACAATTAAGCACACTGCAAAACAAGAACTTTTGGTTATTTTTATCTTTTCCGTTAAAAATAACTTGTGTGTTCTTTTAATCCATTTTCTGTTATTCCAAAAAAATGTGAAGGTGGGTCATTTTTAATAAATAGATATATTTAACTCACAATTCTGGAGGTTGAAGTGTGTAGTATTGACTCTGGTGAAGGCCCAGCTGACTACATGACTACAGAGCAGAAGTGACCATGGTGAGAGTACATGTGAGGGGGAACAGATCATATCATGAAAAAGGAAGCCAGAAACTGAGGAAGAGTCAGGTTTTATATTTTAAAACAGCCATTCCAAGAGAACTAAGGAGAATTGTGTCAGTTCCAAGAATGGTCCTCAGAGGCATCCCATTGAATCCATCCGTTAATTTTGCTGAAAAAAAAAATGAAGCTTTCAACACGTGAACCTCTGAGGGACAGAACACATTCAAAACATGGAGTCTGACAAGAAACTATTTTTCTCCATTTATCAGGACATGGAGAAGATGTTAAGATATACAACCACAATAGATATAGCTACATACTAATTTCAAGAATATTGACATCTGAAAAATATGAGGATGGCACTGAATATTATCTTCCTGGGTAAATCTCACACATTGATCTATTTGTAAAAGGACAAGATTCAAGTAACACTATCATGAAAATTCTGCAAAGACCTGGTGGTTTACAAACTTCCTGTGTACCTAGAGGGTTGTATAACATGACAAGAATATTCTATGTCAAATCAGACTCTATTTACCTACACATGCTGATTCTATTTTGGAACTCTAATGAAGACACACAGATAGTCCAAATGTTGCTCAGAGTAAGCTTTAATGTAGAAGGACCTGTTGCCAGCTTGGGTTTTCCAGGTTGATATAAATGACTGCCAAATAACTGGAACGATAGGGGGAAAAGTGATGTTGACCAGTCTCCCCACTGGAAGCAGGAGACATCTTTCTTAGCATGAAGAATTGAAGATCTGACAAGAAGGTCTGATTCCATGGATGACCAAGAAGCCACAGGTGAGAATGATACAGTAATGCAGAGAAAGACACAAAATCTAACACCTGAGCAATCAAGACTTAAGAAATACTGTGGGTAGAAGAAACAGGACCTTAGATAAATGAAATATATTATCTATCTCCAAATTATGGCTTATTATCATAGTAACCTTGCTTTATTTGGACTGTTAGTACTGCTTTAGCAAGAGTGTTGCTATGATTTGGATAGAATTTTTCTGCCAAAGATTCCTGGTTACTTGATTCCCAGTATGACAGTATTGAGAATTTGGAACATTTAAGAGGTGGAGCATACCTCTTCAACATGGGTAAATCATGGATTCTATACCTTCAAAAATTCATTAAGGCTTTATCATAGGAGTGGGTCAGTCTCCTGTGATTTGATTATTTCTTGGGAGAGTGCATTTTCTAAAGCAATATACTACATGAAATGGCCCACTCTGCCTATAGCTATTTCTTGTTTGTGCTTCTCTGTATTTTGTAACACTGTATTTGTGACTACATTTCTTGTGTCATAATACTTGGATCTTCTAACCAACAGAATTATAAGCCAAGTAAATCTATTTATTTAGTAAATTACCCAGGCTCAAGTTCTTCCGCCTATGAGATATATTTTGGAGTAGTGAGTAGAAAAATGAATAATGAGATACAAATTTTGCTTTAGGGAGAAATGGATGATTATGGCTTTCAGATGAATTCTGACTAGGAGTATTGTCCTTCCATGTCACTTAGTAGTCTTGTGAACTTCAGAAAACTGTATATTCTTCATCTCCAAAGTGAGTCCAGTAAGCCTTATCTTGTAGAACTGCTGGAGTATGTATAATATTTTAAAGGACTTGAAATAGAATCCCTTAAAATGATATTTATTACTTGTTACTATGACCCCAGACAATACTATCAAATTTTATGAGATTTCTAGAAAGTAATAATATATTAGAGAATATAGAGTCCTTTGAGAAAAAAATATTCTTAGGAACAAAACGATAACAGCTTCCCTCACTTGAGACTGTTATTTAATTTAGAGTAGGGGATTCTTAGCCAACTGGATATAACTAAGAGATCCTAGAGTTTGTATCAAGGACCAGAAATCTCCCTCACATGTATCTTTCTATCCAAATCATCACTATTTCCATTCATTTAATCCCCCCAAATCACATTATCCCACAGAGTTCAACAAAGTACACTCAAGAAACCTAAAGATCTAGCCCTCATGGCACAGTCCAAAATGAACCATCATTGCGACTTCCCGGGATCTCAAGAGAGCAACACCATTCAAAATTATTTTCAGTAGATGTTCATAAAATACACATCATCTTCATTGCATTCACTTTTACTCAGATAAGAGCAAAAGACACCTTTCACTTCTGCCCCAAGTGATGATCCTCTCTAATTTATCTGCAATTGAAAAGAGTATGTTAAGGACAATTTAGAATTGTCAGACCTGCTGGATGTTACTGCCTTGCTCAAAATTTTCACAACCTCATCTAGGCAACTATATTGTTGAACTTAACATTACCTTCTTTAAAATCACTGCACTATACCAATGGTTGAAAATGCCTGGCTTGAAGATATTTGCACTTGACTGATCTCATCTGGAAGCTTCCTTTTTAATCACTTTTACGCTTATCATTTATTTAGATCTTTGCATTACACCATCTTCCTTATATATTAGCAGCCCTTGAGTCTAAATATCTTTGGGTAGTAGATTTTTTTCTTATCATCTTCAGTACTAGCAGAAGGCTGTTCAAAGAAGAGATGGTAAAAATTAACAAGTGAGAGAGAAGAGAGATTGAGGATGCTACCTAATTTATTTTGGTTTAATTTCTCCCACAATCTTGAATAAGCTAAGGAAATCCAGATATATATCTTAATTTTAGAAAGATAAATTGTAAAAGAGGTAAACCAAATTTTATCATAATTTATTTTTCTATTTTTTCTCCTCGTGCATAATTATTGTGATACGGTATGGGAGACAACTTGAGCAGGTCTCCTTGAACACTGAACAATTGCTACAACTTTGATTGTATCCTTCTCTCTTCAATTGGTTCTAAGCATTGCAAATAAGGCTTGCTGAGGTGCTGGTGTGTAGTCTCCAAAGCCATCCCACAGTATCCTGTTTCCTCTCATAGTGATCTCTGTAAAATATATAGGCACAGTGGGATGGCAGAGCCAGTGAGCTCCAGGGATGTCAACTGGGTATGAGACTGGAGAAAGGCTATGAGTTCCCAGGTCATAAAAGTTTACATATCAGAAGCAGGTGCTAGTATGTAATCTTTAAAGCCATCAGACAGTGTCCTGTTTCTTCCCATAGTGACCTTTGTAAATTATATAAAGCACAGGGGGATGGCAGAGCCGGTGAGCTCCAGGAATGTGGTCTGGGTATGAGCCTTGAGAACCGAGGCTGTGAGTTCCCAGGGCATATAGTTTGTGTATCAGAAACTGAAGCAGCAGCCTCCTAAAACAATTCAGTTGCTATCTTGATTGGGTTACGAAAATCGATTCCTCTGCCTATCTTTATCTCTGCATTTTGCAGATACCTTTCTCACTACCTGGCCAGCCAGCTCAAGTTACTCAGGTAGTTCCCACCAATCCTCACTGTCACTCATCCTCAAGCCACCCCCTTGCTTTACTAGTTAATAAATTCTGGAAGAGGCCTGGGATCAAGGCTTTTGTTCGCATGTCCTCACGAGGATTGGACTCAGGACCCCTTTGCTGCCCTTAACTCTGAATATGTCTCAGTGTCCTTACTCTTGCCTTGGGTTGCACTGGAGGTGGTAGATTGGAATTAATTTGCTGAGATTCCAATAACATCTCAGTGGAATTGTAAATATAACTTCTTGGATTGTGAAGAAGACTAGAGAAAGGATTCCAGTACCTAGATTACAGTACTCAATATTTGAGATTACAATAATACAGGATTTGTTCAAATATATTTTGCAATTCATGTTAATAAATTCTGGAACCTTTTAAAATGATTGAGGGTTTCTACATTTATTTCATTAGAATAAAAACTGAAACTTACATACCTGTTTGGGGTACTAAATATATGAACTATATGACTTATACACTTAACTTATGCAGTGAAGTATATATTTTAATAAATTAATAAAAAGCAATAACACAATAATTCAGGCAATTTTCTTGGAAAACCATGTTTTTATGTAAAAGGAAAGGAGAAAAAATAAATGTGCTATTAGCTTGTTTTGAGATATACAATCATCTTTGGCTGTCTCATTACTATCCAAGTTTTTAAAGATTTTAATCGCATGGTAGATGATAGACACATGATAGATAGAGAGACAGATACATAGATTTTTCCATTTTCATTGAAACATTGCTATCTGTGGGTGACCTTTGTCCTTTGGTCTTAAGAAATATGAATTTCAGCCTAAACAATGAGCCTTTATCTGGCAAACTTCAGAATGCCTAAACTATCTTTGTCTTCAGAGTTTTATTTCAGCACATCCAGAGCTACTTGTTTGAAGTACCATTCCAAAATGATCTTAGAACAAATAAAAACTTTTCTGTTCATTCCTGCTTCTTATTTTTACTGCCAAACTTCACCTAAAGAGGTCAAATTTTTAATTATTTAATTGTTTCCAAACACAAATAGAGTCTTCCTGAATGTGCTTCTTTAGAGAGGAGACCTCTTTCCCAGAGGCTGCACAGAAATCGTGGATGCCAAGTACTGAACAATAAGGTTTGCTTGGATTGTTTTCCTTGCTAGCTATAAGCTCATTTCTTGAAATCCTGAAAACCCCTGGGAATCCAGACACTGTACTATGCCTCTTTTCTTTTTTTTTCTTCTCTTCTCTTCTCTTCTTCTCTTCTCTTCTCTTCTCTTCTCTTCTCTTCTCTTCTCTTCTCTTCTCTTCTCTTCTCTCTTTTCTTTTCTTTCTTTTTTTTCTTTGTTACCAGGAATCGAATCCGGGACCTTGGCTTGCCAGGCAGCCATTGTGCTGCTGAGCTATATTCCCAGCTCTGCTTTGCTTTGCTTTGCTTTGCTTTGATTTGATTTGATTTGATTTGATTTGCTTAGCTTCGCTTAGCTTCGCTTCGCTTCGCTTCCCTTCCCTTCCCTTTTCTTTTCTTTTCTTTTCTTTTCTTTTTTCTTTTCTTTTCTTCTTCTTTTTCTTTCCTCTTCTCTCTTCTCTTCTCTTCTCTTCTCTTCTCTTCTCTTCTCTTCTCTTCTCTTCTCTTCTCTTCTCTTTTCCCTTCCATTCCTTTCCCTTCCCTCCTCTTCCCTTCTCTCTTAGCTCCTGAGTCCCAACCTGCTCTGTCCTGAAATCCAAAGCTCCAATGAATATCTAAGATGTTCTGGGTAGCAACCTATGATGCCCGAGGTTGTCATAAATTTTATGCTAACTTTGCCTGAAAGACTTTTATAAGTGAGAGAGATATTTTTGACAGTTCATAGTGGATCTCAAAGGTTCTGACAGTCCCCAGAACTGCATTCAATAAATATTGTGCACAACACTGGCTAACTACAGAAGTGGGATATATCAGTACAACCCCTAACTTCCAAGAACCAAAAGTCATTCTTGTTAAATCCACTCTTTGCAAATAGTATCACAACACACATCTTTTTAGACCCTGGCCTCTTATTCTAGAATCTGAATTTGCTTCCTTATCTCATGTTCTTCCTTTATCTTCCTTTACTACTCCTCAATGAGGAGTGGAGTAGAGGTGAATAGCAATCTTTTATTGCTCCACATTAAAATGTACTTTTGCCCTTAGTGAAGAGTTAAGGTTTATCAGCACAGAGAAGTACTGCATGGGCCCTTGTTGAATCCTGGAACCTACCCTATTCTTTGGATTTGGAAGTTTTTTTTTTATTCATCCCTCTTTGTTAATAGGTTGCATTTCTTCATTTCTTAAATTAGGGATGAATCGGTTTCTCTTGGCTATTTGGAACTTTTGTAATTTATGAACGTTTTTTTATCAAGCTTTTTAAAAATCAAGTTCATTCATTTACAACAATTTGACATAATATTTTTCTTGGGCAATCGAAGCATTTCAAACTTCTTAGTATTTTATCTTGGGCTTCTTTACATGGTTCCCCTCTTTCATTCTTTCAGGTGTCTTCTGTGTCTCTTGGTACCAATTGAGGCAGCAAGAAATAGTCTGCTGTCTTGTGTGAGTACAATGGTAGTCACCTTGCAAAACCAAGTCCTTCGTTATATTTTAACCTATGCATACCTGACTGAAAAGAAAAATACTTGAGATTGACCTGGAGATATTTTCCCTAGACTCTCAGACTTTGAGAGAAAAAAATTCCACTTAATGCCTTGGTCATTAGCACATCTAAAAATCTACCTTCACTGGGAAAAACTGCCTAGGGTAAACCTTGAAGGCCCTATTCGAACCACTCCTGTTATTTAGAGCTGCCTCATCTCCTCCAGCAACACAGAACAAACTATTATGATTCATCAGTGCATTAATCTGTTTTGTATTGAGATAGGACAATATTTAAATATGAAAGTTTTATTTCTCAGATCTGAAGGTTGAAAAGTCAGTTATTTAGGACTCGGTCTGGTCTGCATGGCTACCATGGCAGAATGCTGAAAGAAGAGAAGGTGGAGGAGCAATGAGAGAGGAAAGAAGAGGAAGAGAGAGCTATATCATTCACTTATGAGAAACCAACTCCTATTATATTGAACACAATTGAATTCACTCCCATTATAATGACACTGGTGCATTTGTAAGGGCAGAGCCACTATGCCTGAGTTACCTTCCATTAGGACTTAACTTTCCAGCAACATTCTATTGGGAACTAAGATTCCACACATATTTTTGAGGGGACAAATTCAATCTATATCAGTTCTGTATAGCCTTCAAAATGCAGGCTCCCCATGGCCTGTGATTCCCCATCACGAAGAGTACAAAGAAGTCAGAAATCACTAATGCTGAGGATCTTTGGAAGAGACTTTTTCCTATGTCAAAAACAGGTGAACTTTTTGAGGCTAGGCAAATGGTTGTACATTCATTTCTTGTGTTTGGCCAAAGCTACCACTGGGACCCTTTTATATGTTTAATCTTTAGTGGGAATGCATATTACCTGTTCTACAAATAATGATTTTACTGGGTCGTTAGCTCTCCTTAAGTGAAAAATCATACAAAGAATCCAAACTCCTATGTATGCACAATGTATCTCTCTTCTTTTGCACATCATCAATTTGATACCTGGTCTTTTGGTTAGTCTCTATGATTTTCCTATTCAGTAAACACTCTTGTGCTTTTTGTTTGTTTGTTTGTTTGTTTTTTAGTAAACAGAACTAATCAGTTTGTGAAATTCCATGGCAAAGCTCTACAAATCAATGGTGTTAAGAATTATTCACTGTCACCAGAGATATTCTGGAAAGAGAGAAACTTTATGGTGTTTTGTTAGTGGGAATTTTGAGTGATGCTGACCTCAAAGGTTCATGTTATTTCAGAGTTTGGAATAGGACAATCAGATCGGTTGGTTTCCATGGAAAGCAATCCCATGCTTTAAGCAAAAATGTGTTCCTTTATGCACCCAGGGAAATGGGTCAAAGTTTGGGGTATTGCTAAAGAGTGGGAATAGAAATAGTTTAAGCCTGAGGCCTTAAATCTTGAAAGGTAAGCGACGGATTTGGAAAAAAAAAAAACATTAATGTGATTTCAATAAAGAAGACTTCAGCTACTCCCACCTAGTGTTTATAGCTGCTTTGTTGACTTATGCTTTTAAATTTTCATCGTGATATTCCCAGATTGCTCTGGGAGTTTAACCTGATTACAAAACCAAAAATCTGCAGATCTGCAGTAAATCACATAGAAAACTAAATGCTTCTGAGGATGACTGAGGCCTGCATGGGAGATGACATCCCACTCAGACAGAGGGCACTTAAATCAGCCCCTCTCTTACCTGTTTCTCAGTGTCCCCTCTTTCCTGTGGTCCAACCAAAGCAACCCTGTCCCTTAATAGAATAAGGAAGACTAGTACTGATTTTGTATAAAGTAGCATAATTTCAGAACGAACTTTGAGGAAAGTTAAGGAGGTTGAAGAAAGACTCTATCTACTGAGAAATTACCCCCTACCCCTTAATTTAGATGTTTACTCATATGAAGTCTCCACAGTGATAGAAATTCATTCGGTAGCATCTGAATGTTGTTCTTTTTTCCCTTTGAATCGTATTTCCATGGATTAACAGGGACTGTATTGAGCCACTTAAACATCAGGACTCACTCCAAAATTGGAAGCAGTCCCGCCTTGTGCTGGAGTCCCCTAGATAGTAGTAGTTCCATGCTATGCTCTGAGATGATGCTAAGAATTAGCCCACTGGAATTCTGCACAGGTCAGGGAGCTGGTGGCTCAAAGTCACATTGAAACTCTGTAAACATGAGTGTGCTGACTCTTAGCCAGTCTGTGTCAGTTGATGAGTTTTCTTTCTTTTTTTCTGAGTTAATTTCTGCATGGATGGAGGCAAAAAGCCAGTCTCTCTGCTCTACAAATACAGCCTAAATTTTCTGAACACTGAATTCCAGAAATTTACACCTTTGATTGCCCCAATTTGCCCTCTGAGAATCTCCTTAAGTAGTTACGTCAAACCTGATACCATAAGATATCTCCTATCCAATCTGGCACTTATTGACTATCCCTGTTAGAATCATGCCAGGTAATAATTATCCTCTTGACTAATGGAAAAATTGACATTTTAAATTATTTTATTCCACATAGTCTGTGTAAATAGGGCATCAAAAAATTAATATACTAGGTTATGGAAGATATTTTTATTGTGATGTTTCCTAAATCATATCAATATCCTGGTAGTTATTTGCTTCCCAGATAGTTGTGATACTCAGAATGTTTTCTAATATTTTATCTAGGTCCTGTCCTTAGATATCTGAGTCATGACAAAAAACGAACATGAGTTTTGAATGTAGGAAAGTGGAGCCTCCAACCATATGGTGTCACTGACATTGTAATATGAATTCATAAGTTCCAGGCATTCTGCAAAATGATTCAGATTCTAGTAAAAGTAATATTTGCAAAATGAGGAAAAGTGAGGAGAGAAAAAAAAAAGGGAAGTAGTAAGGGAGGGAAAAAGGAAAGATTTCTTATCTGTTGTATGAATGGGATTACAAATGTGACATATCCATAGTGAAGGACATGACTATCAATGAATTGGAATGTCCTAAATCAGGGTGAGGTATTATGTTCTGTATGCTCCACGATGAGCAGACTCTAGCCTTCTGAGCAGAATACAGTGAAGAGCTGCCTAGAGGGTCAGGCTCCAGAATTGGGAGGAATGCACACTGGAGAATTCTCAGGGCAACTGTGCTGTAATGATGTAAAGAAACAGACCTGGGTAAAGTAACACCTCCTGGGCATTATTAGCTTTCAGGACCCATAGCCTACAAGAAACAGTCTTCTAAGAAAATGAAACCCAGGAACAGGCCTCAACATTGAACCTAGCCATTGAATTCAATTAGGTTCTCCTCAAATTCAGTTTGAGACCAGAATCATGGAAAAATTCAGTTGATAAACTGAAGTACAACTGTATTTTCTGATTTGCTTCCCCTTTATCCATCTGCTTTCATTGCTTTAGATACAAGTGCCTTTTATATCACTTGAGATACAGCCAGGCTTCTAAACTTGAGAAAATTGCAAGTTCTATGTGACTTTGGTAAGCCCTATTTTGCAGAGGCTATAAGATCTACATATACACTATTGGGCAACATGATTGGAAGTGTTTGCCAATATTTAAATAATAGTAGGCATGAATATTATTAGATTAATCCCAGATAAAACTTCTAAATAGTAGAAATTTTTTCTAAAGTTCAGGAGATGTTAGATTATATAACTGTTCTCATTGAAATGACACTGAATCAGTAAAAGAAAAAATCTCCCTACTAAGAAAAGCTGTAAATTTTCCCAAAAAAGAGCACATTTTTGAAGGTAGAATTGCATTCTCCAGTTGTTTGTAACTCATTCTCCCAGGACTGGGGTCAAGGCACAAGTCTTTCTATGCATCCAGCTCTGACTCCATCCAAATAATCTCTATTTACATTGGTTGCATCCTTTGCAAAATGTAGCACTTGTTTAAAGTTTTCCAAACTACACTGAAGATAAGCTAATTAAAATGCTCATTTATTGGAGTGAAATGTAATTCTTCCAATTAAAGGCAAAAGTTCCAATGTAAAGGATAAGCTAAGGGTTATGTCTCACTCCCAGGACTGCAAAACATACAAAAAATGCTAAGGGAGTGGTTTCTGCAAATCTCACCTCAAGGGATTTTTATCATCATTTCTAAGAAGTTCTTTGGAGAAACTGGGCATAGAAAATGTAGTTTGCAGACTTTATTCAACAGCACTGGAAACAGAGATCAAGGCATATCCTTTTCCTCCACAGCGGGAGATTTGTCTCTCCTTTACCCAAAATCCCAAAGGAACTTGTCTGAGCAGTTTTCCATAATGCACTGAAGTACTGTGTCATTGCATCACCCCTTCAAATCCATACACTGAAGCCCTAATCCACAATTGATAGTAATCAAAGGTGGGCCTTTTCAGAAGTATTTAGATTTAGATGATTTTATGTGAGTGAGTCTCAATATTACTATCTGTGTCCTTGTAACAAGACTGAAAGAGTGGATTTCTCTCTCTCTACAGTTATACCCTGGTACTTCATTGCTTTGAAACCCATCAAGTTTGTACTAGACCCGGTGACCATCTTTTGTTTGGTATTCAATAGGCAAGCTGGAACATGGTATCAGTTGCCTCCTGACCTGCTACCCTTTCCAGCCAAAACAATATGTTTGGTACTCATCTTTTTTTGGTACTAGCTATGCCTCCCAGATACCAATTAACAAGGAGTACTGAGGTACCACTGTATTTCTCTCCCCTTGGCTCAATCCTCCACCTCATGTGAGGATCCAGCAACTCTGCGAGGCATGAGGGCAAGGATGCCCTCACCAGGAAACTAGTATGTAGGTGCCTCAATCTTGGTTGGTCAACCTCCAAAAGTGTGACAAATTAATCTCTGTTGTTTAAGTACTCCAGTGTATGGTGTCTTGTCATGGTAGACAGAGCAGACCCACAGGATGGCATGGAAGCCTTAGCATTAATTCAACAATCCCACAACTTCAATTAGTTGATTGCCTAAATTAAATGAAAATGATATCACAGCAGGAATTTGCAGTTTCCAAAAGTTCCACAGAGCCGTTTCAGGAAATTTCCATTTGTCTGTTGCCACGGACACTAGTATATTCTCTAACCCTTTTTACAACACCCAAAAGGCAAATGGTAGTTCAAGGTCTTGCTGGCATGATTGAAGGTCATAGGCTCTCTACAACAGAGACTGTCTTCTATATTTGAGTTTCCCTATACTAGTACAGAGCCTGCCAAAGTGCATATACTCAATTATTGTTTAACAAATAAGCATCAAGAACCAGGAAGTCTATCTGATAACAATTTAATTTCTATCAACTTTAATAAGGCAAGAAAAACTTTAAAACATTTAACTTTACAAAACCAAAGATAAAAAACAAAAGACGAAACAAGAATCGAACATGTTTCAATTTTTTTCCTATACTGAATAACTCCACTTACTGTGGGGTTGTTAAACATTTAAAAAAAAACTCCCTATAATGATATCCTCTCTCCTTAAGTGGATAATCAAAAACCTCACACATCAACAGAGCTGGACGAAGCAGCAAAATATGTGGTTGTGAACACTGCACTAGGTTTGGTAGTATGGCTAGACTTGTTTGCACCTGCTGTTTGGGCTTTTTCTACCTCATCTCTTACAGGGATTTCATAAAGTGATGAGAAGTGAGAAGGGAAAATCTTATTAACCTTGGACATAAACTTCAGGACTTTCATCTTGGTGGTGTCAGCATGGGCTTCTGGGCCCCACAGGAATTTATGGCATGGAGGATCACTGCCAGGCACCTGCCAGTACTTCAGGTAGTTTAGCCTCACCAAATCTTGGGTGAAGAGCTTCTTGGGATCTCCAAAGATCACGTGCTTCCTCCCAGGATACATGTGCATCTTTTTCAGGAATCTCCAGATGTCTTCCTCAGCAGCACAGTTGCCTTTCATAAAGATCATAACCAGAGCATTCATCAGGAGCCCCGTCTTAGGGTATCCACTACCAGGGCGAACCCTCCCATTGTTGGGGCGGTTCAGCATACTAATGAGGTTATAAGAGTGACAAGATGATTCGACTTCTCTCACCTCAACTGCAAAGTCAATCTCCAGGTGCTCACAGGTTATCTTGTAAATCTCAGCAAATTTATCTCTGTACTTTCAGTCATTGACCTTCAAGCATCTCTTCCTTGGTAAAGAGCTGCTTTAAATTAAATTTGTGTAGTATGAACTTCTCCAACCTTTCAACAGGGCTGTGAAGATCTCCCCATGAACAATTAGTGAATAGTGTGTCCTGAAAAGGGCTCTTCCTTTCCTCAGATTGGCCATTAGAAGAAGGAGTGCTGGTGCATGGTAATCTTTGAAGCATCCAGGTATGACCACCTGATCTAGCAGCAGGCAGGTTATGTGAGAAGAAAGACTCTTCTTCTACTGCTGCTGATGCTGCTGCTGCTCCTTCTTCTGCTGCTGCTCCTTCTTCTGCTGCTGCTACTACTACTGCTGCTGCTGCCGCCGCCGCCGCCGCTGCTGCTGTTGCTGCTACTGCTGCTGGTGGTGCTGCTGCTGGTGCTGCTGCTGTTGCAGCTGCTGCTGTTTCATGGGCACCCTCACAACCCTTATCACCACCAACCTGGGGACATTTCTTGAGGGCATGGCCTTTGTTCTTGTGAGGACGAGGCATGATGAATCTTTTTAGAAACAAGAGGGAGGAGCGTGAGTAAGATGGCTGGTGTTTCAGGGACCTGGAAGAGGGAGAATGAGATTGTGTGAGCACCCTCACCAGAGAACTATGTCCTGGCTTTAACCAAGTATACTTCTGTTGCTCTCTGTGAGATGAGAGCAGTGCTCTAGAAACTGACAGTTTTCCTGTTCTATTCAGCACACCCCTGTAAAGGGAGGCAGAATGAGTCTAAAGCCGTGGCCTACTATTCCTTTCTGTGGTATTCTGGAATGGTGACAAGGGCTGTGTGGGGTCCTCTCAGTTCCCTATTACACTTATCACTAACTGTAGATAAATCCTGCATTTCTCACTTCTGTTGCTCTGAAGTGACCTCTCTAACTAAAGCCAACATTTTGTACCCAAGAGCCAAGAGGAGGAATGAAGGAGCGTCTTAGCCTATCATCATGTCATCTGCTCTGCACCATCAAAAATTGCACAGAGGCCTCTCTGTTGTGGGCTGTTAAGATATATAGTCCTCATTCAAAAACTTCTCCTGCTCTCCAGGAGCTGCACATTACAACTGTCTTCTTCTGACTGGTAGTTGAATACTCACACCAAATTTTACCTCCATCATCTGTTTTGAATTTGCTATAAAGAAGTGACAGGAAGTCACAGCCTGACGGGCCTGCCTTGGGCCTTCAAGTGCTGAATTTATGAGTTAGCATGCAATTCTATGATATGTATTCCGTTATGAGTTGTCCCCTCAACTATATGTTTGACCTCTGAAGCCTTCCTTTACTTAGAAATTTGTGCTCCTGCTGTCACCCCTGAGACTCCGTAAAAGGATACAGCATCTAGTTCACCTACCTGTGACCTCCCAATGCACATAATAACAGATGGACTTTGTAGTAGAAATACCTAGAAATCCTCCCACTGTTGACATAATGGGGCATTACTTTTAGACAGTCTCTCACACTGTTAATAACAGCCCCTCCTCCACATATGGAGACAATGAGTACAAGTCACATGCTAGGCCACAGATACCCCAGGAACTCATTGGAATGTGGGTTTCCTCAGTGCTCACCATATCTTTCTTCCTTTCACTCCTGAGTAGCTGGGAATCTCCCCCATGCTGACTCGAAACTGAGGCTCTCACATCTCTGTTATCCTCCTTCCAAAAAAACAGTCTGTTAGTTCCATGTGGGGTCTCCTAGATTTGATGATGGGGCAAGCAGTGTGCCACATCAGTCTTGTAGGATCAGTGATTTCCTGAGAACTCAGTGTTCTGCTCTTGATTCTTTGCATATCATGCTAGTTCTTCCATAGCTGATCTGAGCCCTTTCTCCTCATTCCAAGGTTTTCAGTTCATTGATAGCATAACATGGAAAAGAATGACTCACTTCTACCTGACCACCATATTTGAACGTTCTGGGAACAAGAAACTGTTCTCATCTGTGGTGCTAAGGACTGCTTCTTTTCCCTCTGCTGAACTATACTAGTCACTCTTTATTTACCTTCACATTCCTCAGACCTCAGAGGTGTAAATTCAGGCATATCTCAGCCAGTCCACCCTGCTTAGAAACCCTCAAGACTAAAACCCTTTTCTAAGGTAGGTGTTTCTTTCCTTCTCAGTGGAACTCTTTACCTGACTGTATCAAAGACTGGGTTTTTTTTTTTTTTTTCTAACTTTGGCAAAGTTGGAAGCAGTATGCAAAGCCCTTCTCTTCCTTAGGCACTGTAAAAGGAAGTGAGTGTTACCACATATGAAAAGACCCTGAGAGGTGGGTTGCATGGGCAACATCTCTAGTGTCCCTTCTGTGCTGGGGTGCATGGCTCCCTCAGTCTCACAGAAGATTGATTTGACACAGGACTCTTCTCCGCGCTTTTGGCCCCTCCCTCTGCCATGCCTCTTACAGCGAGGATCTCACATTTCTGAGACCTTCCTTGCAGAATCAGGTTGATGCTGCAGCTGTGATTTGCAGAAATTTATAAGTGAAGCAAAGATTCTGAATTAGCCCCTGTAGGACTGGGTGCTCTCACTTGGCATTAATCCAGGTCCTCTTCTTGACTCTTCTCACACTAATGGAAAGTTTTCTGGAAAATGCTGCATCTCTGCAAACTCTTGAGTAGTGTCTCTACTTCTGATACTGGGATAATAGGTCTATGTCTCTGGATTGATGTGAGATGTGAAATCTAGAGAACAAGGTGGAAGTCTAGGAAAAGAGCCTGGATGTCACATAAAATATAGTAACGTATTTCTTTTCTTATTACCATGCTCCACCTGTATGTTCCTTTTATTCTGCTCCTTAAGAGGCACCACTCATCAAGATGGTCATTTTATTACCAAATACTATTTCCTTCTTTTTGTTACCCAAACCTCTCATTTATTTTGGTATTCTTATTGTTCTATTCCAATTCAGTACTTCTGACACGTAACCTTTTTAAAAATCATGTGATATATATTTGGGAATAGTAAGAAGAGATATGAATACAGATACACAAATTCAGCTTCAGGGTGGGTGACATGGAATGGAGTGGGCCCTAGCTTCATCAGGATCAGAGAACTCGAGGGCCGGGAGTTTGACTCAGTGACTTAAGCGCCTGTCTGACAGGTGTGAGGTTGTGAGTTCAATCCCTGGTGCCGCAAAAAAAAAAAAAAAAAAAAAAAAAAAAAAAAAAAAAAAAAAAAAAAAAAAAAAAAAAAAAAAAAAAAAGATCAGAGAACTCTTCTAGGTCTATCACTATCTAGAGAATATGAGACTATTACTAGTTCTTAATCAGACCATTCCAGTTGGATAATCTTGCTTTGGACTGTGTTCTTCCTGAATTCTTATATTAAAATACTAATTCCTAACGCAATAGTATTAGAAATCAGGGCCTTTGGGATATAATTAGGCTTAAATAAATTCATGAAGATGGGGCCCCTATGATGGAATTAATACTCTCATAAAATACTAGACAACTGTGCTTCCTCATCCACTAGCGAGAAGGTAGGTGTATACATTAGATACATCACCAAGAACTGAATAGACTGGTGCCTTCATCTTGGATTTATTGCCTCAAAAGTTACAAGAAATTAATTGTTATTGTTTATCCCCCTGGCCTATGGAATTATGTTCTTGAAGCATGAGCTAAATCAAATTAGTTTTGTAGGATTATGGGAATATATAATACGTTTTCTCATATAGAGAGTCTGTCACAATGACTGGCAAATATTCGGTGTTTAATGAATGGTATTTACATTAATTTTTACACAGATGATGCCACTGTCTACTATAGAAAAATTTTAATTATGAAGTCAGGATATGTCAAAGAAAAATTGGTACTTGCAAAGAACACTGAAATAGCGAAAATGTGCTTTAGCAAGTAATGTTAGATTTTCCCAATTAATATATTTGCTAATAAATTGTGGTGTTGGCTATTTCCTCCTATTAGATGCAATGCAGAGCTCCTAGAATTTTTATCAAGGACCAATTCCTTTAGTGTCACCCAACAACCCTTCCATCCAACCTACCTCTATTTTAATTTGTTTCTTCTCCACAAAAATTGAACCCTCTCTCAAAATTTGCCAAATTACTCTTAGCCACCTAATTAGAATATCCTTTTAATGCACTGAAAACTTGTTTTCCTATATTCAAGGCAAAACATGACCAAAAAAAGTGCCTTCTGTGCATTGCATTTCAACAGAGTATTCCCTTTACTTTTCAGAAACATCAGGAAACAATGTCCATAAAAGAACAAGACTGTACACTACACTGAAATCAGGGAGTTGAGATCAGGGCAGGGATGACATCTCCCATTCCTGCCTACTAGGGGCTAAATTGTTAGCCCCTCTCTACATAAATTTGTATGCTGAATTCCTAACAACTAGTGTCTCAGAATGTCAATGTAGTTGAAGGTAATGCCTTTAACAAAAGTGATTACATTGAAAGGGCCCCATTAAGGTGTACCCTAATACAATCTGACTATACAAAGCACCTATACAAAGAATTGACACACAGAGAGACATCAGGGTGGACACAGAGAAAGGGACCACATGGAGAAGAGGCAAAACAAGGTGCCTTTCTGCAAGTCTAGGAGAAGAATTTCGATGAAACTGACCCTGATCACTGACTTCTAGTCTCCAGAACCGAGAAAGTAAATGTCTACTTTTTTAAGATATTGAGTCTATTGTATCATTTACAATAGCAATAACATATGAACACATTTTTCCAACTGGATTATTCCTTCTTCTTTATTTGAATTATTCCTTCTTATTTATCTCTGTTCCCAAAATTGTTAAGAAGAGCATGCTTTAATGCCCTCCTATGTACTCCATTTGTGAGTCAGCAATTTCCACAGTATGTTCACGTGATATTCAAACACAACCTTGGACACTGGACAGATGAGATCAAAAGCAATTAATTAGTCACATATCCTCATATACTTACAGCCTTTGGAAGAAGGAGACTCTATACCACAAAGTGCCATATGGGACTTGCACTCAGGAATATAGAAAATAATCAGTGCTTGTGGGAAGCAAGATTGGTACACCAAGGAATAAAAAAGTGATTGCTAGTTCTCATGAGATGATGTGATTTGCTTGTTTAAAAAATTCAAAAGGTTGGTAGAAAATGGAAACTAGCAAGATCTGGGCCTGTTACCTGTTATGAATATAGATGGCTTTTCCACCAAAAGATCTTCTCTGAAAGTACAGAGTATATAAGAGAAATTATAGTTGAGCTATTAAAGGCCACTACAGATTCATGAATTGTCAAGATCACACATAATATCGGAATTTGATTTTAGGTCTTACACTACAGTGCATTTGTTCATTCATTTATCCACTCTGTTTTATGATCACATCATCTGAGAGTTTAACCTCTGCTCAGGAGTCTCAGAGCTTCATTTAGCTAACTACAGAGGATGATTTGAAAGTTATATCATATTGATTGGCTTGAAGTTCGCCAAAGTTCAAAACGCCTTGCCTCATGCTATGTGTCCTCCTTCTAATCTATTCTTTCTACTGTTTTGTGAACCATAGAAGATGTCTTACAACTTTCTTCAATACGATTATGGCTCCCAGCTTCTACAACTGTAGGAGTTAAAGCTCAGTCTTTACATGAGCATCCCCAGTACTAGCTCAGAGCCCTTCAAAGACCAGATAATCATAGATGTTTGGAGAGTAAGGACAGTAAGCATTGTGAATTTAGTTTGAAATGTCCCCCCAAGGCTATGTACTGGCTGTGTAGTCACCAACTGATGTGCTTTTTGAAACTGACTGGATCATCAGTGCTCTAATTTTATCAGTATATTAATCCATTGAAGGATTCATAAATTGATGACATTGGGAAGTGATGGGAAGAGGAGGTGAGTCCCAGTTGTTGACAGTGAGTCATGGGGATGTGACCTGGGGACTCTGTCTTGTCCCTGTCCTCTTCCCTCTGGCTCAAGCTCATTCCCTATTTCCTGGCTTCCAGCCTCCTCTGTCACATGCTCCCACCTCAATTGTATTCTGCCTCGCCTCCAACCCAAAGAAATGCAGCCCACTGATGTGAACTGAAAGCGCTGAAACCATGAGCCAAAATAAATCTCTTAAGTAATTTTTCTCCAGTGTTTTGTCACAGTGATGAAAAGCAGACTGCACATTAAGAAGCTTGACTCATCAGTGTTTACTCTCTCCTATATTTCTAATAAATTAAGCATTATCAAGGCATATATCATTTAATTTTACAAAATAAAATAACTGAAGAAATGAAACACAAGAATTGCCATGTTTATTATTATTATTATTTTAAATATTCCATTATAGGCATACTATTTTATTGGAAAACATTTAGCATTTCCAAAATAACCTCTACAATGGGATTATAATTTTTAGCCTAAAAAAAAAACTTCAGATGTCATAGGGGTGGAAACAACCATGGAATGTGATCATCAAACAGGCCTGCCCATGCCATTAGTGCCAGAACTGACAGCAATTTGGTCTTGTGCTGTCTCTTCATCTCTCAAATCTTTATCATATGTCAAGAAAGCAGTGGAATAGTATCACTGACCTTGGACATAAATTCTAGTTTTATCTTTATAGTTCTGTTGTAGGTACTTGTAACCCAGAAGAATTTGTTACATTCAGGAGCACAGTTGGGCACCTACCAGTACACCAGGCAGTTCAACCTCACCAAGTCTTAGGTGATGAGATACACGAGCTCTCCATAGATAAAGTGCTTCCTCCCAAGATACACTCACAACATCTTCAGTAATAATCAGATGCCTTCCTCAGAAGCACAGCTGCCTTCATGAAGATCATAGCCTAGAGCATCACAAGACCAGTTTTGGGCAGCCTCTTGCCAGCATGAATCTCCCAGTTGTTGTGGAGTTTCAATTTGATGACAAGCTCATATAAGTGACTGATAGAGTTGGTTTCCTTCCGTCGAACTGCAAGGACAACCTCAGTGTGATAAGACCCTCGCCTGAGCATCTCAGTAAACAGGTCTTGGTACTTTTGGTTAGCAATCCTTAGCAAGTCTTTCTTGATAATGGACTATTTAACTTTAAATTTGTAAGTCAGGAACTGCTCCAACAAACCCATCTTTTTAGTGAAAGAGTTGCTACATAAGCTTTCAATAGAGACCAGACAGTCTGAGGAACTTGGATGTTCATAATCTCAGCTGTTATCATTCTCACTGAATCTTATCCATAAAGGACATCCAGAAGTAGAGGTGACCAATAGTATGATAAAAGGCCCCTGTGTAGTGCAGCTTCACTCAGAAGCAGATTAAGTCTAGGGGAAATTTCCAAGGACAGAAGAAGAGACAAAATGTTCTTCTTCCCCAAATCCCCTGTGATGTTGAGAGTCATCTCATGGTGTGTGGAATTACTGTCCAATGAGGGTTTTCTGTCCTAATATGGCAGCATGATGGCTGTGGTCAGAGACACCAGGCAGAAATGTAAGAGAACAGGCAATGGAGAGCCCGGCAGAGAAAGGAGGTTGAGAGGGTAAGTGGGCTTACAGCATTTTGTATATAACCAAGGATTTTTGTTCTGTTAAAGTTAGAAATGCTATAGCTAGAAGAGTAGAAATAATTAAAAGGAGAAAATTAATGTGAACATAAATGTTAAGCAGAACATTCTACCATGGCTCTAAGGAAGACTACAATTGCAGTTTTTTGTGAGGAGACGCCACTAGGAACACACTAAGCCCCTGCTCTTAAGCTTACCCTGTGCTGCTGGTAACCTGTGGAGGCTGTTAGAGTAAGCCTTAGTATATACCCTCCTGTCCCTGCCTCAGATGTTCTGTGGGAGGCAGAAAAGGCTGAAAATCTCTAAACTGAGATACTCTTTTATTTCACATTCAAAAACATGTCGACTGGTAGTAGGTAGTGGAAGGAACTTTTTGTGCTGCTTTTAAATTGACATTACACATCTCCTTGGGACCTACAAGAAGGGAAATAAAGAGATCCATATTTGTTAGTGCTCTTGAGATGTGTCACTGTTGACTTCTCAATGGTAAAATTTCTCCCTCTTCACCTGTGAAGTCCTCAGTCTTTGCATTGGCACATAGTTCTTTGATCCTTCATCATATTTATTTGTATAGCTACTGCACCATCAGACTATGAATATTTCCTACCGTAGAACAGATATTACTAAGTGGTAGAAACTCCAGTTTGACATCCCTTACCTGGGTCTTCAAGGCCTGAAACTAGGACAGGGTCAAATTCTCTGCTACCACATTTTTCAGTGGTGAATGGTCCTCTCCATACTTGTTTTGATGCCTAGAATTCCTCCCTTCCATGCCCTGAGGCCTGTCCCATCAGAGGAAAAACAATATTGCTCTAAAATCCTTAGTCCTTGTTCTATGTGAGTGTCTTCTCATCCAACCATGCCTGCCCTTGCTCTCCCAAGGCTGAATAAAGAATGGATTCCATGTTGCTACCAATGTTATGAGGTGTGTGGTCCTTGGAGTCCCCAGTGAGGCCTCTAAACAAACCTGGAAATCCTTCTACTGTAGACCTCAGGCCACAACCCTTAGACCAAGTCCCTTATCCCCTGTATACCATGGAAGTAAGAATGTCACCTCAGGGGAATAATACCCAAATATTGGTGAGCTGCCAGCAAGGGTGGAGATTTGTGTGGTCTTTTCAGTTCTAAAGGTGGAGAAGTGCCTGCAGCCTTCCTCAAGACCCCTACATTAACCCTTGACAAGGACTAGGATGCCTTCCTTTGATTATTTGATAACCCTCTCCTCTGTCCAAGGTACCCACTTCTCAAACAACCTTTTTCTGGAAGACTGGCTAACAGTCTTGCTCATTTCCTTCTAGAGCAGACGGGAAATTAAAGCTCTGTGGCACCCCAGTCATGTAGGTTCTGTGCTGCTCTCAATATTTTTCATGACTCTACTTTAAGACACTGCAGGGAATGAGACACTTCTCTCTAATGTCCTGAGTATTGTTATGGCTTGTATCTAGATGTTCCCTCAAAGCCTCATGGAGTCATATGTGGGGAGTCTCAAAGGTGGCTGGATTAAAGTGTGTGAAAGCGGATTAAGGATGATACTGGGATTAAGGGTGTGGATAATGGAAGCCCCACCCTGAGTATGAATGACATCAATCAATAGGCTTACAGTCTACATAAAATATAAAGGGAGAGAAGGAAGGAAGGGTGCTGCTGCTCCTGTGTGCTGCCTTCTGCCTGCCCTGCCACATCATGGACTCTTTCTCCTCTGTGATGCCCCTGTCATGCTACTCTGCTTTGGGACCATGTATGTACTGAAACCAACTGTGAGCTAAATAAACTTCTCTTCTTTAACTTGTGAGTATTGGGTATTTTGTCTCAGTAATAAGAAAAGTAACTAAAACAGCATCAAATTCAAAGCCACGGTCTAAATTTCTGAAGCCCCGGAGAGGTAAGTGAGGAAATGCCACATTGAACTACCACTATCTGTTCTCTTTAAGGGTTGATATCAAGGTTCAGGCTCTATGTGTCTCTCTGTGTTTGGGTTAAGTCTGTGTACTCGTTCCTTGTGCAAGTTCCTAACCTTGACTCTTGGAACACCCTGGGTTTCTACTTGTTTAATTCAATGTATTTTTCACTGATACATAACATTATAGCTACTAATAGGGCACCATGTAATGTTTTGATATATGTATACAACAGAAAATGTTTAAATCAGGTTAAACATGTTTGTAGCATTAAACATATATCATTTATTTTGATGGAAAAAATTCTAAACCCTGTCTGCCTGCTTTTTGAAATACATAGTAGTATACAAATAATCATGCTACTGTGAAATAGCACATCAGAACTTTTTGCTTCTTTTACTTAATGCCCATTGATCAATATTTTCACTTCTCACCCCTGCTGTACTCTCCCCAGTTTCTGAGAACCATCATTCTGCCCTCCACTTTCATGAGATCAACTTTTCCAGTGTCTACCTATGATTGTGACAATCATTTGCCACTGAAGTGAAATAAACTTGGCACAAATAGATCCTTCACATTTCACATCACCCACACTGAAGAAAGTTCTCCTGTTTCTGAATATCCTGAACAACATGTGACAGGACACCCAGTCTAACAGCTGTGCTTCAGGCTTCTAGATCTGAGAGCAAACAAAAGCAGAATTCTCTGTGGCTCCTTTTTACTGAATACTTATTTTCAGTTTTTATCATTTAAATTGTTAGTGTTGGTTCCTAATATTCTATAGGAAGAAAGTACCACAGTATTCTGAACTCTTGATTTCTCCTGCAACAAACTGGCAGAGAATAGGCTGTACCCTAGTAGTGATGTTCCACGTGAAAGCTGAAGTAAAATGCAGAGAAACAGGGGCAGGTGCTTTGCTGTCAGAGACAAAAAGTACTGCTCTATATCTTCTCTTCAACAGCCAGCCTGAGCCCTTTGCACAATTCTGATTATACACCCATATTTCCTGCAGGGAAGAGGATGAACCAGTTGGTTTTAGGAGCCCCTCATTTCTTGAGGTACCAACAATGTTCTTGAAGATAATATTGTACTCCAATATCACCCCTCTTTTATTCATATTTCGTGTTTATTTTGGTACTGACAGTGCTTATTTCTTTAGGTATGCATATAAAATGGTATTTTGTGCTTGAGGTATTGCTTTTTATGTCCTAAAATATATTTTGAAGAGATAACCACAAAATGAATAAGTGACACAAGGCTTGGAGGAGTGCACCAGTATGGACTCTAGAGGAACTAAAGCCCAGGAATCCAATCAGCTTTATCATGTACAATTCAATCATACATGTAACTTATGTAAATTATCTAGCACAGTGTTAGGCAAAGATTTTTTTAAATAAATAGTTATTACTAAAATTATTTTGGTCTAATGATAACAACATTCTCTCATATAATTTTACTTTCAGAAGATTTGAAAACATACAGGTTCAAATAGCATAGAAATTCACATCATCTGAAATAATACTAAATAAATAAAACTAAGTATTTTCCTGTCAGAGTGTCTGTTATTTGATTTGAGTGTGGGATTGTTATTCTCAAATTGAAGCCAACACACAGTTCCTATTTTGTGTCAATGACCAACAACCTCCCTCCTAGGTGTCTTTCTATCCAATTCACCCCTTTTTCATTCCTTTCTCTATCACCACGTGTTGAGACCTCCCTCAGAGATTGACAAATTATACTCTATTAACACAGTTAAAATGTCCTTTTAACGGAGTAGAACCTGATTCTGCCAGCACATGATGAAAGTGACAGTTCAATGGCTTCTCAGAATTCCATGTCAATGGAGTACTGTACATATTTCTCAGAAGCTCCCCAGACATTTTGTCTAGTTTGTATACTATATTCACCCACACCATGGAGAGCCCAAACTCCTTTCATTTTTGTGCCTGGTGAAGATTTATTTCTGATATAATTACAATTGTTGAGATTTCTTTTCCATTCCAGCTTTAGTCTCTCAAATCTGAGATATACAATGTGAAGGCCTGACACTGGCTCACCACTGCAACAGCCTTATTCAGTCAATCATGCAACCTTAATAAAAATCACCTTCCACTGAGGAACCTGGAGTTTCCTACTGCTCCAAATTGTTTTGATCAGGTAATTTACATTATTCTTTCATTTGAAATTCCCTCTTCCTCACTCATCCCTTATTTTTACTTTTCCTTTACTTATCAGGTAGAATCTCACCATTTTGATTATATAGAATAACTGCTGCTAGAGTAAAATCTTCTATGCCCAGTGGCTGGATCTCCTTTGTCTTATGATCTCCAGTACCACTGGGGGTACTTTTACAGAGCAGATATTTAACTAATGCTCAGGAAAAAGTAAATTACAAATAATAAAAGCCAGGCCAGGGTTTAGCTCAGTGGCTTAAGTGCCTGCCTGGCAGGTGCGAGGCTGTGAGTTTGATCCCTGGTACCAAAAAATAAAATAAAAATAAATAGCAATAATAATAATAATAATAAAAACCACGAGCTATTGGGGATCTGGTCTAGATCCCCAACCTCCTGAATGAGCATATGGAGAAGGCTTCAAAAAATGAGACAAATGGCATGGTTTTAGGGCTCCAGGAGGGTCAAAGCCCCTACAGAGTTCTTGACTCCATAGCTGTCATGAGGGTTAAGACAAAGAGCTTCTCTGGACCACCCATATTTATTTCCATTGTACACAAAGAGAGGGGATACTGAGGGAGGTGCCAGAACTGATCAGGACTTGGGAGTCATTTCAAGGACATCTCCAAGTAGGAAAAAAATGCTAGGAAAGGAGAACTATCTTATCTCCAAAATGGCATTTGTGATGGGGCTGAGATGCCTGCAGAGTAAGATGCCTGCAGGACAGTCTCTATTAGCATAACTGATTATCAAGCCAAGATGTCCTCAACTGCGACCTTCTTTACCTTGCCCTTTGAGATATCTCTGACCTCATTGGGCACTATAGGCCTCAATCAGGACCAGTGATTCATAGAGGCTCACTTACTATGAATCAGCTCCCATCGCCAGGCAAGGGGCCTAGGCCTAGGACAAGCTCACAGATAAATAAAAAGTCAACTAGTAAATTTTAAATCCTGCTCAGAGCTGCTTTGTAGTAGTCTCCAATAATGAGCAAGATCTTTAATTTGTTACAATTTAAGTTTTTATACAGTGTGAATAAAATAAGCAAATCCAAGTTTATTTCATTTAATGTTACAAGCAAAAGACAAAAACAATAGAGGCAACTATGAAGAAATCAAAATTCTTTTCTTTAACCATTTTCTTATGTGAAAAACTATTTTCTGTAGAGGTTATCTTACATTTCCATAAAAATTCCTTTTCCCATTCCATGTTATCTTATGCTGCACTACAGGGAAAGTAATGAAAGATTTTTGATTTGTTTAGAAATAACAAAACCCTCAGCCTTAAATTTGAAGAAAAGCAATAAATATGCGATCCTTAAAGTGACAAAATCTAGCTTATGAAACAAAATAATATTTCAATTAAAGAAACATCTGAAAACTAGCAAATAAAGGTAACTATATTTACTTATGTCTAACAAGAAGAAAGAGCATTTATATTTTGTTCCCTCTACCCCCTAGTACTGTCCACAGTGTAAAGAATGGCTGGTCTTCAAATATCATGTGAATACTACCTCAGAGCCAACTAGGTGTGGGAGGAGTTACAGGAACCAGCCTCTAGATGAGCCCTGACCTTGGCAACATAGCTAGTTCCACTCGTGAGTTTCTCTGTTGCTCTCCCTTGCTTGTCTCTCCAAGCCTCTTAATACAGACAGCAAAGGAACTTGGGATAGTATTGATCTTGGCCAAAGCTTTCAGGACTTTATCTTGGTGGTTTCAACACAGGTTCTGGGATCCCACATGAATTCATAGTTTGGAGGATCACATTTCAGCACCTGACGATACCCCAGGTACTTTTCCTGCACCAAATCTTGGTTGCTGAGCCTCCAGGGGCTACTCAAACATTAAGTGACTTCTCCCATTATGTATGCCCCAAACAACTGGCAATTACCAGATCTCCTTCTCAGTAATACCATTGCCCTTCATGAAGATCACATGCAAGAGCATCATCAGGACACCTTTCTCAGGCAGCCTCCTACTGCCACTCAGGCTTCTCTCACTGGAGGGGCCCAGCCTGCTTACCAGGGCATAAAATTGACTTCTGGGATAGACTTCCTTCAACTCAAACCAAAGACCACCCTTATGAGCTTGCAGGCTTTACTTAGCATTTCAGAGAAATGCTACTTGTACATCCTGCTGAAAACCTGACATTTTGGCCTCTGTAATGGGCTCCTTCATTTCATACTTCTCTAACAGGAACTATGCTACAGCTACTGTGGAAGATGTTGTGGGCGGCTCCATCAACTGTAGGCACCTATATCAGAGCTGGGGTAGGAAGTACCTGCAACAGCAGAGCAAGAGGGTTGTGGTCCCTGATACTCTTGGGGGATGCAGACAGCAGAAAAGTTGGCGAGAATACCCCCACTAACAGCAGAAGAGAAGAGAGATTGCTCTTCCTCATCTGCAGTGGCCCAAGCACCCTTAAGACTCTGGGTTTCACCACAAACATGTTTGCATTGGATATGGGAGCAGAACCTGTGCTTCTGAGGATTTGGTTAAGGACAGCAAGCAGGAGCATAAGCAGCAAGGCTGAGAAGGCAGGAACCTGAATGGGTGACTTATAAGTAGTAAGCATAGTCATTATGGCATCCTTGACTGAGAAATGATTTATTTTTCTCTTTTTTGGTACCGGAAATTGAACTTATGACCTCACACTTGCCAGGCAGGTGCTGTACTGCTGAGCTATACTCCCCACCTGGCATCTTGAGTTGAACCAAGAGCCATTCTGTGAGTTTCCTAGAAGACACTGTTCTAAGAACTCCCCCAGACTATTGAACTCCAGGTAGTCTGTTACTTGAGAACCCTGTGGATGAATTTAGAGTCTCAGTCAACTGAATAACAGCCCAGTTTGGGGCTTACTGAGATTGCAGCAGGAGTTGGCCTTGGAGTTCCCTTGGTTCGGGTTTCATAGTCATCTCAAATTACATTCAGGACCACCTTATCCATTGTAGGCAAGGTCCCGAACCCTTTTCCTTCTACTGATCTACAGTTAACACTACAATTTTCAACTTACTGAAGAGGAGAAAATCAGGGACAATTGAACCAATCACTTCTTTCAGAAGTTATCTAGAAGTTCTAGGGAGACAAGAGGAGTGACAGTTAAGGCTTTTTTTTACTTTGTTTGTTTTTAAGGATGACAGTGACTCCCACTGAGATCAGATTCCTCTTTAGCCTTTTTGAATAACTTGAGAATCATCCTCCTGTAATTGTCTGACACTGAGCAGGACCAACGAGATCAACGAGGCCAAGGCCAAAACAGAAGTTTGGGAGCCTTTAGTAATTATAATAATAACCAGCCAGCTGGGACTGCCTGAGATCCTCCACACAGGGAGGTTCAGAGCAGCTCAGACTGCCTGAGATCCTCCACGCAGGGAGGTTCAGAGCAGCCTGGACTGCTTGACATCCTCCATGCAGGGAGGTTCAGAGCAGTCCCAGGACTGTCTGAGTTCCTCCACGCAGGGAGGCCCAGAGCAACCTGGACTGCCTGACATCCTCCACGCAGGGTGGTTCAGAGCAGCTGGACTGCCTGAGATCTTCCACGAAGGGAAGTTCAGAGCAGTGTCGAGCTTTACAGCAAGCAGAATTTAAAGCAAAAAGCACAACCTGGTTAGAACAGTTTGTCTCTCAGTAATAGTCATACATGGGAAAGTCTTATCTTTACCCTTTTACTTTACTGGAATTTGTGTCAACTTGCTAGATGAGATCATTTTGCGGGGAGGCCGATATGCTACCATATGTTATCTTTGAAAAGAAACAAGGGACAGCACATCCTGGCAGAAAGTCAGTTAATATCAGTACTCTAAGAACATTGCAGGGGGTTAAGGGGGGCTGAGTCATGGGTGAACATAGTCTTATGTTTTACAGGCTTTTAGCTGGCTACCACACTCCCTTGACCAGTTTTCATCCCATAAAAACAAAGATCCCACTTCCCTGATTCTCCCAAAGACAAAATGAGGGAGCACCTTAATTTTAGGACTGGCCTGGACCTTCTGAGCCAACATCATGGGTGGAGTTGTGTGTCCACCTCCCAACCCTGCCATGAGGCATTAGTATCTACAAAGGACCTCTACTTAATTCCATCGGCCTTGAAAGTTTCCTCTCTGCTGACCTGAGTCAGTCACCTATAGACCTAGCTTTCATTCCCTGACACTTGAGGGAGAAGTAAGCGGCCTATGGGTCCAACTGCTGTGCCTGGGGATTCTAGGTACCATTACTGGGGCAGAGTTTGATGGTGTGGGTGCCCTCTGTGTCTACTTTCTTGGGGGCAGTGTGACTGGTGTTTTCGGATGTTCATGGAACTTTTCACAGTTTTAATTCATTTACCCACCAAGACACCTGGCAACACCTTCCAAGTCTCAGCTGACCCATAATGGAATCACGAAGGTGAGGGTTTGACCCCCACAGGTTGGTAAAGGGGAAGTCACACTCTTTCACTTCCCGTCCCGTCCACCAGTCCTTAGCTCAGAAACTCTGAGAAAGGGCTATGAGCCTCCTTGTTTGTTCCAGGGCACAGAGGTTCCCACAAAACTTACATAATTTGGATATGCACTGGCGCTGGGACTTTTCCTCTGTCAACCTGCCTGGGAATAAGAACTTCATTTCCCAAAAAGTGGACAGTAGGAAGAACAGCGAAGCCCAAGCTCCATGATTCACGCCTCCCAAGACTGACAATGAATGATCTTTAGTGCCTTTTCTCAAATAGGTCATCCGCTCATTCATTAGTCAATGAATTTCCTTAACTTCTTTTAGGTGCTTGGCCACTTTTTGCCTAATCACTTGACACTAGCCCCTCAGACCAAAGCATTCAGCTCCCTAAGAATTGCATATACTTCATCTGGCTACTACTGCCTGGTAATTCCCAGGCTTAACTATTGCTTGTTTTGTGTGTTTGGGGTTGGTGATTATGGATTATGTTTATTCTTTACTAGACAGCCAAGTTCTAAATTACATTCTCAGCCTGGCGTGGTGGTGCACACCTTTAATCCCAGCTCTCAGGAGGCTGAGGCAAGTGGAGCATTGTGAGTTCAAGGCTGGCTTGGGCTAAAACATGAGCAAGGCCAGCTTAAACTACATACTGTTACCCTGACTTAAAAAAAAAAAAGTATGTTCTCACAGTGGGTGTAGGCAAGATCTAGAATTTCTCCATTTCTCAATAATAGTGCATTCTTTTCCTTAACAGTATCCTGCAAAATCTCCAAGGAGAAAATGGAGGAATATGTCAACTATGATTAAAACCATTCATCACTGATATCAAAGGGATTTCTCGAATGTATCAGGGGTAATTCATGCCCTTTTTTATGTGTAATTCACGATCATCTTTTCTATTTTTTTTTTTTTAGTCTATGAGTTATATTGTATTATGATGATAAGAAAAGTCTGCAGTCTTCCATTGAAGTTTCAGGGTGGTTATTAGTACAGTGTGTGGATTCATCCTGCCTCAGCAACCCAAAAACTTATGTTTTCTGATGTTCCTTCATGATTCTGGCTTACTTATTGTGAGGTGCTGCCTCAGATACCTTTAGTGGTGCAGTAGAATTTTTTTCTCCGGGGCACACTAGAAAAAGTAAAGGCTGAACTTTAAAATAATCCCTTCATCTGAACCTGTCAGCTGTTTTGTATAGTGGGTTACACATCTGATTCCATATCAGTCCCATGCCCCCTACCTAAAATATATGAGTGATTTACCATATTTTTCTATAATTTGGAAAAGTTTACTCAATATATTCATTACTTTTTCCTTTACAATTTGATGTAACATTTTATGATGTCCTACTTCACTAGAAGGTAAGTGTTCCTCATGAGTTTCTAATTTTATTGTTTAGTTGATCAATGTACAAAATTGTTCTTTGTTTATCCCTTCTTTAGTTTTTTCAGTGTTGGTTTTGAGCATGGGAAACAGTAGCCCCAGCTTGGTTGCTATCTTGGAAACTATGGTTAAGATATTGCATGTGTAAATATTTTTAAAAGAATTGATATATCATTATTTTTTACCCTGAGTAACATAGTATAAGGGTGTATTTAGAGATTTTCCAGCATAACTTCTCAGTTAATTTTTATAGTTGTTTTACAAAGATTTTGTGAATTTCTATAAGATTTCATTTTATGTTCATTTCCAATATAATTACTATTATGAGTAGTAATGGTTTTGTGATATGGTCTATTTAGTGATTTTCTTGTGTGGCTGGGCTTTTAGTTAGGCTGGAATGCTACAATGATATTCTATATGCTACCTTTGGAAAAATTTTCAAGTATTTGAATGCCACTTATTTTAATATTTTTAATTACAAAACCATGCCCATATTGTTACTATTTTTATCTATTTTCATTCTTCACATCTCTTCTTTATTTCAGACATTGTGCAGTTTTTAATCACTGTTTGTTCAGATCCAGCTTTGTGATATTATACCTTTAGATGTTTTCCAGACATTATTGGATAGGTGTCTAACATTTCACATGTTAGCTGGTGATTTCATGATACAGAGATTGTGTTCTTAATTAAATTTGGTAAAGTTCTTGCCATTAACTTGCTTAAATTTTATATCAGGGTATTCTCACTCACTTAGGAACATGACCAAATGCTTTTTCTTGCTTATTATTATACTAAATGATACTAGAGTAATTTTTCTAATGTTATATCATTACATTCCTTGGATCCAACTTGTTTAACTTACCATTGTATTGGATACATAATGAGTTTGTTTATGGTATTTATCTGACTTTTATGCAAGTGTTTCTTTTTTATTTTAAAGAGAAAAGAGAAAAATAAAATAGAAATAAATAAAACAACAATAACAACAACAACAAATTCAATAGCAATATAGGTTTGCAAACCAAAATGATAAGAATTTAGCAGTGGTTGTTATATTGCATATGGTTATCTTCAAAATACTTGCTCAGGTTTAAAGATACATGCATGGAAAATTCATCAAGCAATACGATTTCTCTTTGAACAGTTTCTTTCCCTTTTACTATATCTATTGTAACTTTTGGATCTTATTTCCACTTTCAGTTTCTTAAACTAACAAGACAATATTTTGTTTATGCATGCAAACATGATTTATTTCACTTATGAATATGGTTTCTAGTTGTATCCATTTACCTACAAAAGCCACAAGTTTACCATTCTTTTAAAGTAGTATTTCATTGTATAAAAATACCGCATCTTTTTTTATCCATTCCTCAGTTGATGGGTATTTGAGTGCTTTCCAAGATCTGACTATAACAAGTTGTGCAGCTATAAACATGGGTACACATATATCGCTGTGGTATAAAGTTTTCAGTTCTCTGGGAAAAAAAAAACAGAATGAGAGTAGCTGGGTCAAATGTAACACTAACCCTAGATTTTTTTTTTTTTTTTTTTTTTGGCACCAGGGATTGAACTCACAACCTTGTGCCTGCCAGGCAGGCGCTTAAGCCGCTGAGTCAAACTCCTGGCCCAATCTTAGATTTTTAAGGAAATTCAACACTAATTTCTACAGTGGTTGTACCAGTCTACACTCCCACCAACAGTGGAGAATGGTTCCTTTTCCCCACACCCCCTCCAGAATTTGTTGTTGGTTGATTTCTTGATGGTAACCATATTTTCTGAAGTGAGATAATATCTCAGTGTTGTTTTAATTTGCATTTCTCAAATGATGAATGATGCTGAACATTTTTTCAAACGTTTATTTGCCATATGTATTTCTTCATCTGAGAATTGTGTGTTCATTTCTGATGCCCATTTTTGGATTGGGTCTTTGAATTTTGGTGGCCTGATTTTTTTTCAATTCTTTATACATTCTATATAGAAGTCCTTTGTTTGTGAGACAGCTGGTGAAATCTTTTGTCAATGTGTAGGTTTTCTTTTCACTCTGTTGGCAATTTCTTTCAATATGTCAAAACTTGTTAATAAGATGAGATCCCAGTTGTTGATTCTTGAAGTAATTCCCATGCAGTTTGGTTTTGGTTCATTAACTCTTTGCCTCCCACTATGTCCTTGAGATTTCTACTTACTTTGTCTTCCAGTAGATTTAGTGTTTCTATCATAAATAGTTAGATCTTTGATCCATTTTGACTTTAGTTTAGTGCATGGCGACATGCATGGGTCTAGTTTAACTCTTTGAAATGCCAGTTTTTCCTATACCACTTATTAAAGAGGCTATCTTTCTCCCAGTGAATGTGTTTGGCTCCTTTGTCAAAGATAAGGTGAATGAGTGTTTTTGTAGTTGTGTCTGCATCTTTTATTCTATCCCATTGATCCTCAGATCTATTTTTCCCCAGTATCATATTGTTTTTATTATAGCAGCTTTGTTGTATAATTTCAGGTCAGGGATTGCAATGCCTCCTGCCTTGCCTTTGTTGCACAAGATTGCCTTTGCTATTCTAGGTCTTTTCTGCTTCCAGATGAATTTTAGGAATGTTTTCTCTAGATCTGTGATATATGCTAATGGCATTTTGATCGGGGTTGCATTAAATCTGTACAATAACAGTTTTGGGAGTGTGGCCATTTTCACAGTGTTGGTTCTTCCTATACATAAGCAAGGGTTATTTTTCTATTTTCTGAATTACTTCATTTCTTTTTTAAGAGTACTGTAATTTTCAACATATAAATCTTTTACTTGCTTCATTAGATTGATTTGAAAGTATTTTATTTTTTTTGGTATGTTATTGTGAAGGGTGTGGGTTACCTGATTTTTCTCTCAGTAAGTTTTTGTTTGTGTACAGGAATGCTAATGACTTTGGAGTGTTGACTTTGTACCCAGCTATGCTGCTGAATTTGCTTCTTTAGTGTATGAGTTTGATGGTAGAGTTTTTGGGGTGTTCTATATAGAGTATCATGTCATCTACAGATAATGATATTATAACTTCTTCCTTTCCTCACCTCATATGTTTTATTTTTCTCGCTTGTCTAATTGTTCTGGCTAACGCTTCCAGGGCTATACTGAATAAGAGTGGTGATAGTGGACATCCTTGTCTTGCTGATTTTAGAGTGAAGGCTTTCAGTTTTTGACCATTTAGGATGATGTTGGCTGTTGGTTTGTCATAGATGGTTTTTATCAGATTGAGGTAAAGACCATCTATTCTGATTTTGTGTAGTTTTTTTTTAAACATGAATGAATGTTGGACTTTATCAAGAGCTTTTTCTGCATCAGTTGAGATGGTCATGTGATTTTTGTCATTTGCTCTGTTGATCTTGTGCGTTACATTTATTGATTTGTATGTAGTGAACCATCTCTGTCTTCCTGGAATGAGTTTCACTTGGACAGGTTACATAATTTTCTTGATGATTTCCTGCATTCTTTTTGCTAGTATTTTATTTAATACTTTTGCATCTATGTTCATTAGGAAGAATGCCCTATAATTCTCTTTTTCAGTTGGGTCTTTCTCTGGTTTTGGTATAAGGGTAACACTTACCTCCAGGAATGAGTTAGAGAGAATTGCTTTCCTTTAAATTTCATTAAAGAGTTTCAGGAGTGTTGTTAAATCTTCTCTATATTTCTTGTAGAATTCAGCTGTGAATTTATCAGGTCCTGAGCTTTTCCTTGTTGGCAAATTTTTAATTACATTTTCAAATTCATTATCTGATTTTGAGTTATTCATAATTTTTTTATGTTCTTAATGCAGTTTTGGTAATTCTTATGTTTCCAGGAATCTATCCATTTCTTCTGTGTTTTCCAACCTATGAGAGTATAGATTTTCAAAATAAGAATTGATGATCTTCTGAATTTCCACAGGATCTGTAGTGATTTTACCCTTTTCATTTCATATTGCATGAATTTGAATTTTTTCTTTCCTCTTTTTGATACGGTCGGCTAGGGGTTTATCAATTTTATGTATTCTTTCAAAGAACCAACTCTTCAATTCATTAATTCTTTGTATTGTTTTCTTAGTTTCAATTGTATTAATTTCTGCTCTGACCTTTATAATTTCCTCCCTTCTTTTGACTTTGGTCTTGACTTGCTCTTCTTTTTCTAGAAGTTCGAGGTGCAGCATTAGATTGTTAATTTATATTCTTTCCATTTTTCTGATGTGGGAGTTTAGTGCTATAAATTTCCCTCTGAGGACTGCTTTCATTGTATTCCACAGTTTCTGGTAATTTGTATTTGCATTTTTGCTTTATTGTAGATATTGTTTAATTTCTTCTGTGACCCACTGTTTTTGTTTAGGAGAGTGTTATTTAATTTCCATGTGTTTATGGAGCTCTTGTGGGTTTTTGTCATTAATTTCCAAATTTATTGCACTATGGTCAAATAATACACATGGAATTATTTCAATTCCTTTGCATTTACTTAAGCATGTTCTGCGGGTTGGTATATGATCTATTTTAGAGAATGACCCATGTGCAGCTGAGAATAATGTGCACTTTAATGTTGCTGGGTGGAACACTCGGTACACATCTACTAGGTCCATTTTTTCACAAGTTTGATTCAGTTCTGTTATTTGCTTGCTGATTTTTTGTTTTCTTGACCTGTTCATTTGTGACAATGGGTATTAAGGTCCCCCATTATAGCTATGTTATTGCTTATATTTTTATGTCTATTAAAATTTGCCTTATATAGTTGGGTGCTCCTGTATTTGGTATATATATATATATATATATATATATATACTTAAGATTGTTATTTTTCCTCTTAAATTTTTCCCCTAGCAAGTATGTAATAGCATTGTTTATCTCTTTTAACAATTCTTGGTTTGGAGTTCACATTGTCTGCAAACAGAATAGCAATCTCTGCTTTTTACTGGGTTCCTGTTGCATTGAGTATGGTTTTCCATCCATTGACTTTCAGTTCATGAATTTATTTTTGAGCTAGATGCATTTCTTGTATAGAGTATATCATTGGATCTTGTTTCTTGATCTATTCTGCCAATCTGTTTCTTTTGATTGGTGAATTAAGGCCATTTACATTGATGGCAATAAGTGACATGTATTGACTTGTCTTTGTCATGCTATTTTTCTGTTCTTGGTTCCCTGCTTTTCCTCCCTGTTTAATACCTTGGCCTGATTGTTGGTTTCTTTTTGTTACTGTTCTAGGAATTTTGATCATTTTTGTCTCTGTCTAGAATACCTTTTAGTATGCTTTGTAGTGTTGGATTGGTAGTCATGAATTGCATCACTTATTCTTTGTTGTATCTTATTTCTCCTTTGATTTTGAAAGATAGTTTTGCAAGGTACATCAGTCTGAGTTGGAAGTTGTTTTCTTTCAGGACTTGAAATGCTTCACTCCAAGTTCTTTTTGCTCTTGAGAGTTTGTGATGAGAAGTCGATTGTGATTCCATGGGGCATCCCCTTATAGGTGATCTGTTTCTTTTCTCTAACAGCTTTAATCTTGCATACTTGTATCTGGTAGCCTGATCAATTACTTTGTGTAGAGTAATATACAATATAACAACCATCATTAAATTCCTATCATCTTGTTTTCAAATTCTATATTGCCATTATTTTGTTGTTGCTGTTATCATTGTCATTTTGCTTTTGTTGTTTTTTTTTAATTGTTTGCTTGTTTCTTGATTTTTCCATTTTATTCTCTTTAAAATAAAAAACTGAACAGCTTTTAATATTCTGGTCTTGTACTGAATTTCTGGGATGTTGTTTATTATATGTCTGGGTGTAGATTGTTTTTTGGTTATGGCTCATTGGGGTTCTATATGCCTTGCTTATCTGTATGCCAGATCCTTTTTCCATGCTTGAGAAATTTTCTGCTATAATTTCTGCAAATAGTTTTTTTCATTTCTTTTGTGTTGTTTTTTCATTGGCACCCATTATTCTTATTTTATTTTATTTTATTTTTCTTTGCATCGTTTTGTAGCTGTTGAATTGTTGTTTCCTGATATTTTGATTTCAAGTGAGTGTCTCCCATGTGCTTTTATGTCAGTGGCTGCTGGACTTGTTTTGGGTAGACTGGATGTCTCAGATTGCATTACACTTCTTAGTTTCATCATTTTTTTGGTTCCCGTGGTAGAGGACAGACTAAGGAATGTCTGCCACCTTAGACACACTTCACCTGGTTTCACAGTGATGGTGGAGAGGCAAAGGGAGTGTTCACCACCTCAGGCACCCCTAACCTAGATTTCTGCGACAGCCACAAGTGTTCTTTTGGTTGAGACATCTTTGTCTGATATTTGTATCAAGCAGAGCTAACCTGCTAAAAAATATTAGTAATGAACCACATTTTTCTGTAATTTGGAAAAGTTCAATTAATATATTCACTACTTTTTCCTTCACAATTTGATGTAACAACTGACCAAACCTGACTAGTTTTTTTTTTTTTTTTTTGTACTGGAGATCAAACTCACAACCTCGTGTCTACCACGCAGGTGCTTATGCCACTGAGCTAAATCCCCAGCCCTATTTTTTAAGAAAGGGTCTCACTATGCATTTTGGCTGGCCTTGAACTCACTTTTATTCCAGGCCAGTCTCAAATTCACAAGAATATTCCTGCCTCAGTCTCCCAAGTGCTGGGATTAAGGGCGTGCACCACTATGCTTGGCTCTGACTAGTCTAAAGACATTTTAAGGATGCTTTCAGTTTTAACTGCACATTTAGTTTGTATTTTTCAAATATATTTTCCATTTTATAGACATTTTGGTAATTTATATTTTGTTAATTTTTTAAATTAAGGTATATTTTAAAAGTAGAAGCACAATGTTTGTAATAAATAATTTTATCATTGACATTCCCAAACATATACCACAGTACAGACAATAGAATTATGACACTCATCATCCATAATTCTCAGAAATTACAAGAAACTTCATCATATAGCATTTTGTTTATTGGCAAAAGCACTAAAGAGGTGATATTGTGCATTTCCTTTTGGAGGTACATAATGTCTGTTATCTGCTTTCTGGTGTTATAGGCAGTCATTGAAGAACATCATCCTCATCCATTAGTCCTTTTTAGAAGTTTCAAAATATCATTCTATCATTCCTTTATGTTTAATAGCTAAAAGAATTCTGTAGATAGAACCTTTCCTTGGTTACCATTCATTATTGTGATGTAAGGGTAAGCATTTATACTGTTCTCTTACAGTCTTTAAATCTGTAAATATTTTCTGTGTTTTCAATTTTGTTTAACTGGTATCACTTATTTCTACTACTCTAATTGGTAACTATAAAAAGCAATATGTTTGTAATAAATAATTTTATCACTGACAAATTTTTAAAGACTTGGTTTTGATTAGTTGACTGTACTATCTTTTCATTCATCATTTCTACAGTTAGGTTCATTATTTACTAACTTTTAATTTTTAGGTATAATATGCCATTGACTCTATAGCTCGCAGATCATTTAGATGTTTTAAATCTCTGATGAATGTGTTTAAACCTAAATATGCATCTGAACACCACTTGGGTTGTTTCTCATAAGTCTTTTTATAGAGATTTACATGTTGTTTTCAGAATTTTTAAAAGTTGAATAGTTATCACCATTAATTTCACTGTTAGTTTTTTGAATATATGTTATGAATTTTTGAATATATATTATGTACATGACTGCCTATGCACATAACATATACGTGAATGCAGAATTTAAAAATACACAAATATGCACAAACATAAATGTGACACAGTTGAGTTTTTCCTAGAAATGAGAGTTTTGAAGCAGCATAGGAAAAATAGGATGGGTAGAAAGGGAAAAAAATGTACTTTTGTACTTTTAAAATTGTATGTTTAACACAAACTGCAGGTTGTGGATATAGGCCTAATCAAAAATTGCTAAGTTCCATAAAGGCGCAATAAGCCTAGGCCATTCCCCTTTACCTATAAATGGACTGGTCCTGTCTTAGTTACCTTTCTTGTTGCTGGGACAAAATGCCCAGCACCCTCAATTTATAGTAGGAAGGATTTATTTTAGCTCACAGTTTGTAGAGATTTCAGTCCATAGTCAGCTAGCTCCCAGATGGAGTGTCATAGCAGAGGTGAATCACAGAAGAAAAACAGTCTACAGCATGGCAAGGCAAAGGAAATAAGCAGAAAGCAGCAAGCCTCCCTTTCACTTTTATCCCACCCAGGCTACAAGCCTTTTGGGTGGTGCCACTCACACTCAAGGAGGGCCTTTCCATCATCCATACCCAAAACTATGCTAAACCAATTAGTTGACAAATTTAGTACCACACACTCGTAATCCCAGTATCACACAACCTATATCTAGCCAACTCCAAAAAGCCCCAACTATGAGCCTATAAGGCTTTAGGAGGACATTTAAATACAATTCATAACATTCCAATCCAAGACTCAAAAATTAATGCTCATCTCTTTATACAAAAGATATTTAGTCCATCTCTAAAAATCGCTAAAAATTCCAAGTCTAAAATCTCCTCTGATATTTAAGACAATTTTTATCTGTGAGCCCATCTGAAAATGAAAAAAAAATTAAACACTTCCAACACATAATAGCACAAGATAAGTATTCCCCTTATGAATAGAAATGGAATAGGAAGGAATGGGACCAACGCAATGCCAAACTCCAACAACACAAATATCAACTCCTGTAGTTCTATGTACATCTGTGCCATCTGTGAACTCCAAAAAGTTTGGGTGGCTCCACCCCTATGGCACTGCCAGTGGTTTTAGCTCCCATGGGTTCTCTCTTGGGTTAGGGCTGCTCACTCTTTGCAGCTTTCCTCAGATAATTCACATTCATGGCTTCTCCAACATCCTAGAGTCTCCACTGCACCTTTGGTTTCACACTCACATATTCACACACTTTCCTGTCAGAGGCACACTGCCTGGCTTTCCAGACCTTATTCTAAAATATAGGTGGTAAGCTTCATGATCTAACAACTCCTGCATTCTGCATGCACCTAGAACTAGCTCAGTGCAAATGACACCAAAGCCTGCCAACAGCTGGAGCGCTATTCAGACTTTCTTCTCTCTTGGCTGTAGGGGTTGATGCCTGTAGCACTGAGCTTTATAAACCCAATCCTGAGGAATAAATTCCCTAGGCTGCCACCATTCTGGACCATGGTACCCCAGGGCTCTCTTCTCAAAGCAAATTATTTCACCTTGGAAACTTTGAGGTTGCAAAATGTGAAGTACCACTAGCTCTTGTGATACTCTTGAACCATCTTTTCTATTGTTCTGTTCCTTTACAGCAACCAAATTTTCCTCTTCACCTTTGCAGCCTGAAACTTTATGGGGATTTTCTTTCTGGTCAAATTCAAAACTTTTTAAATCATTGTGCTGAGCTATTCGCTCTTGATTCTCAAAGTAAAGCTGGCTAAATGCCCCCAACAGTAGCCATACCACCACTGCTAAATTACACTACCTTGAAGTTTCTTCTGCAAGGTTAATTATTCTGTGAGTCTCAATCTCAGTTTTAGGCAGTCTGTGGACTAAAGCAAAATGCAGATTAAATTTTCTTCCAAAGCATAACACACATGATATGGAGTCCAACAACCAATGCAGTCCTTGTTCTTACATGAAGCCTTTTGAACTTGGTCTTTACCAGCTGAATTTCTATCAGCATTCTGGTTTCCTGAGCTCTGACCAAAATTGCCCATCAAGATTGACCTACAGCACTCCAGGACTGCTTCTTCAACCAGCAGCTGGAAATCTTTCCAAACTCTTCGTACAAGTCTGTTCCAAAGGGTTGTGAACCACACTGTAAAGTAGTGTCACAGCAATGGCTCCCTTTCTCTGTTATCAAAATCTGCCTTAATTATTTTTCTTATTCCTAGGACAAAATATGTGACATATACAAGTTAAAGGAGGAAAAAATTATTTCAGCCCAAAGTTTGTAGAGGTTCAGTCCATAGTTAGCTAGCCCCAAAGCAGGGTGGCATATCATGGCAAAGGGCCACCACAGAAGTGAAACTGTCCATGGCATCACAAAGTGAATGCAACAAGCAGCAAGCCTCTCTTTCTTTTATGCCACCTAGGCTACCAGACTTTTGGGTGGTGCTAACTACACCCACGGTGGTCCTTTTCCTCACCCACATCCAGAACTATGCTAAGCCAATCAGTGAACTATGTTAGTACCACATATCCTCAATTCCAGTATGACACACTCTAGATGCAGTCAACTTTGAAAAATTCTACCTATGAGCACCTGAGGCTCTGGAGGTACATCTAGATACAAGCCATAACAGGACCCTTGTGAATAGATTATCCATTTTATACCTGAAAAAGTTCTTTCTCTACTGATGGGCTATAGCTCTATCATCTGTGATGGCTATCACCTGTAAAGCAGCCAGCACCCTTTCCTGCAAAAAGAGCTGTCACCTTTTATCTGTAAAAGAAATCTCTTCTTTCCAGAGATTCACAAGTTTTAAAGATTTATACCACCAAATCGCCTTCAAATATATCCAGCTCTAGACTATCATGTGCCACTACTCTCTTGCGGGCCTATACTCTTATTTCTTTAAGTGTATATTTTTGAAATTCTGTCTAATAAATCCTTTTATGCCTCTTCCTGATGTATTTTGAAAAATACTATCCTTTGATGGAAGTCAGCAAACCTGAAACCTATCATATGAGTGGGATCGGTCAAGGTTGCACATCACAGTTTATGTTCCATAAGGAACCCCATTTGATGACATTTCCTTGGTGAGACAGGGGCAGCAGGTGAAGAGGCATGGGAACTATGATTTTGATAAGTCCAGCTGAAGGCATTTCAGTATTTTCTTCTTCGATTCCGTAACCTCTTTCCTTCTCTCTCCTCCTCACTTTCTTTCTCTCTTTTCTCTTTTTCTGCAAACCTTTCAGCTTTAAGTTTTTGCTTTTCAGCATTTAGAGACTCTAACTCCCTAGAAAATGAGTGCTTGCAATAAAAGCACCAGATACTTGGAACTTACTCCCTCTAACCATCAATGGAAAGAGATGTCAAGAGGCATACTAGAGGATGAGTAGCTGTCCCATTAGTCACTCCCTCAGGGCAACATACTTGGCTCCTTGGTAGACAGAACTAAAATTTGCTCATCGGGGCACACAAGGCTAAATCTGCCCAGTGTCTCCAACAAAGTTTTCTCCCACACTCAGGGTGAGAACACTAGTCCAAAGACACAGTGGAAACTCTTCCCTAGTTTGACACCTGAGGAAGCTTTCTCCAGAAATCATGCATGTTTTGGGGTCCTGAATACTCTAGATGAAAGGAGATTCTTTAAAGTTCTCATATAATCCTCTTTGTCTCTTCATCTCAAAACCAGAGACTCAGCTCTCTAACGCCATGGCTTCTTTTCTTTGGAGATTTTGGAACATATCCTAAACTGTTGCAGATTCTAATGGCCATCTGGTGATAGCTGACAATATCCTTGGGACCTATGTACTCAAACTGAGAAGGAGCCCTCTGTTTTTCCTTTTTTCTTTTCTTCTTTTCCCCTAATAACTCACTCCCCTTCTTTTCCTTTATCCTCCCCCTCTATGAGGTTTTCCTATCTTGGGAAATGCAAATCTTTTATCTTTTTCTGATGTAAATTAGGATGAAGAAGGATGCACCTGAGCTCCAGTTTTCTCAAAACTCCTGGGGAAAATACTACCCCTCTGCCTGTTTAGGGAAAGAATTCACCCCCTTTGCATGTCTCACTGTGTATTAATGATGATCAAAAAGGAAGAGGCAAATATATTGTGCCCACCTGACTGGGTCACATAGGCTCAAATCTCTCCAGTCTCTCCTCTTCTTTTGCCAACAACATCGCACTAGAGAAAGGTGGAAAGCACATGCTTCCTGTATTTTCCACTGATGTAATGGGAGAGAAAGATAAATGATTACTCAGTTTCTTGGTAGAACTATCTGGCATCCAGCTCTCTCCCTCCCTTCCTCCTTAGGCAGCAGCTCTAAACTGTGCTGAGGAAGGAGAAGGGGACAAACATTTCCCTTCTCCTGGACTGTACCTTAAACATATGTGTCACCATGGCTTTTTCGATGGCCACCTTCCACTCCCATGAGGACTACATTTCAGCCTCCTTCTGCTGTCCGTGATTCATCCAGCATGACCTTCTTGAGTCTTGTTGCCACCTGCTTCCACCTGAAGTTTCTTACAGTACTCTACAGAAGTCTCACTGGGTCAGTTCACTAATCCCAGCTTGATTCTTTCCTCCAGCTCATTTGGCCAGTGTTGCCTGATGGTGAAAGAGATTACTCCATGACTCACAGGGACACTTGAAATAGTCACTGCAGAAAATTGGAGTGAGCCTCAACTCTGCCTTGAAAAAATTGGGGTGGGCCTCTGCTTGACCTCAGGAAAGTTGGGACAGGCCTCAACTAGACCCTGGAAAAGGGTGGGAGGGCTACTTATATAGTCTGTTGTCAAGAAAAAGTTGGATTCAGGTGTTTGCTTCACCGTCAGTGAAGGACCTAAAATGATCTTGTCTTTATCTCTTTTCAAAGGTAAACAAGCAGGATCTTGGGGTACACATATCAAATAATTATGGGTAATTCAGTGTCTGTCCCCAAAATGTTACCTCCAGATTATACTTTACAAAATTGGTACCATGTTCAAGTTGAAAATTTAAAAAATTTTCTTTTTCTGTGTTTCTTTAAGTGTAAGAGTGGAAAGTCATGGTCTCAAACTTGGCTTTATAACAAGAAAGGAAAATAAATTTAGATCCTATGTCATATTCTACAACTCTTCTCTTCCCCTTCTGACTCATTGTTTTAACTTTATTGTTAGCTAATCAGAAAAAAAAGAGAAAATACTGTTGTGATCTACATGGGAAAAAGGCACTAGTTAGTATACTCTATGGCAAATTCTAGCAAACTAGTTTACTTAAAGTTACAAGCTATAATGAAAAAAGCTTTATTTTAATTTAATGTGGCCAATACATCTAATAATGCTCTCTAATTTCATGAAATTGCTTTGTGCCATACATGTTTTTTTTGTCCATCTACCTGCTAATCTATATTTTCAATAATTGGCTAATGTTTGTGCGACTGTTCCATTAAAATGTTTTTGAGCTCATATCAATTTATTTTTTATTTTTATTTTTGTCTTTACAGATTTCTGGCTCCTTAGGTCTTTCATAAGAAACCAGTTATACAGGTTTCCAAGGGTTACCATACTCATTTATAGCAGAAGATAAATTCTTCTAGGTTCAAGGTTTACATAAAACTTGCAAGTAAGAAACTCAAAGTTTCATATTATAAAGTTTATATGATTTAGGTTAATGTGTGTGTTTTTCTATGTTAACATACATCTTTATTATCCTCCAGAAATCCTATTTAAGTTTGCTTATAGCCAATGGATGCTCATGTAATTAGCCCAAATGTCTTTCTTTCACATAGCTGATTTAAATTAGTTGGTAAGATGAGTAAAGTTGTCTTAGACATCAGTAACATGTTTTGTCCAGGTTGTTAGCCAATCAAAATAGTGTTTATAATCATTAGAAAATTTTAAAATGCAATTTCCATTGTTGTCTGTATACAATAACAACACATAACTTAAAATGTTGACTTTACTATGCTTTGGTTCCTGTGAGCAGTCCAATGTAATTGTTAAAATAAATATTCATAACAACATCTGAATCATCAGTTGCTAGACACAAATTTAAATATTCTTGGATTCTTGAAGTTCATGAAAAGAAAATATATTTAGTTTATTAAATGTGTTTTCCTAAATTACTTAATATAAAAGTTTATGATTGCTTTGATTTTTCTGAGTTAAATTCTAATATATAATTCTATATTAAAAATAATAGAGATCCCTTGGGCCTGAAGAACTACCAGACAAATCTCTCCTCTGCGACTGAAAAATCAGATGCCTAAATCAATTCTTTTGATTTTCTCCATAATAGTTTCCTCCATTTGTTTTCACTTAGTGTCCCCTTGTCCCCCACCCCAGCAAATGTTCTTTTAAAAAATTATTGCATGTTACTAAGTTGGGTAGAATTAAAAAGTTAACACATTCTCACCAGCTTGAGCTGCTTGGTGCTACATAAATGACTATTTATGTACAATGAAACAGTCATGCATGCACCACTGGTAGTTTAAACTGGTGAAAACCTAAAACCTTCAAATCAGAGCCAGCCAGCAGTGAGATAGGAATTACAACCCCGTTGTGAATGTTCTTTCTATGTCAGAAGCAACAGTGTTCTTAAGATGTTGAACTATTCTTTGTTAAGCTTACAAAAACTAGACTAGAAAACAAAGGCTTTGGGTTTTAGCAAGATAATCTCGTGTTTTCTGCTGTTATGGGTATGATGACTTAAGAAAGTGAATTTTTTTTTCAGGCTCTCATTATGTAGTTCAGGCTGCCTTGAACTCACTATGTATCACAGGTTGGCCTTGAACTCGCAGCAGTCTTCCTACCTCAGCCTCCCAACTGCTTGGGTT
>RJWM01014839.1:15663-49462 GCA_004363535.1 Dasyprocta punctata | reverse complement strand
AGATGGCCTTGGGGCACAGCTCAGCCATCCCCTCGTGCACTGGGCTTCCCCCAGCCGCCTGACCTTCACAGAGCAGTGGGCCCAGAGGACTGAAGGGCACAGGGCCGGGCTCGACAGCGACCCCGCGTGGTGGCAGCAGAAGGTCCGGGTGGGGAAGAGGCTCGCTGTGAAGTTTGGAAGCAGCTGCCTCTGCAGGTTAAGATCTTAGGGGTTCTGGGGCAATGCTGGGCACCCTGGTAGTTCAGCCAGAGAGATGCACTGAATAATTTGATCTTCACATTTGAGGGCAGGTCTTATCAACGCAACATGGGTGTGGCAAATGTGTCTCCCATTCAGATATTTATTATTTGTTGTGATGGGGATGAAGGTGCTCTGCCCCTTTGTTACACACCTCTCCAGGCCTTTGCTTTTCACGCTGAGGCGCGGTCCCACTAAATCGGTCAGGCTGCCTCAGCCACGACTGCAGCCTTGCACCCCTTAGCCTGGCTCTCAGATTTTTTTTACTTTCTGAACTTTGCACGTCATATAGAATTTTAAAATACAGCGGACCCTCGAGTTACAACTGGCCTCACATACAAACAACTTGGATTTTGAGTGGAATTTTAGGTTTAACTTACAACTGAAGTCTAGAGTTACAACCCGACTGCTGGTCACTTGTGCAATTGTAAACAAAGACTCGAGATGCCAGCAAAAATGTATATAAGCATACGTAAGAGTCAGTCCGAGCCTAGATGTGCATGTTTGTGGATGTGATTATGGTCAGTGCTTTATATAATCTCTATGATTACTGTTGTCAAATTCGGCCCTAAAGAGCTAGCAAAGAAGCTAATCTCACTAACATGTACAGCATGTCAAAATCCACCATCTTGACGATCTTACCAAGAAGAGCTTTATATAAGGAAGCAAGTGTTGCTAAAGGTGTCACTCAATCAGTAAGTCGGAATCAACAGTGCTGGAGGAGATAGGCTATCATTAGTGTGAATAAACAAAAGGCAGATGGCAGGTTGTAGCCTATCTGAATCTGTAATTTGTCAAAAAGCTAGGGCTGTAAATACAGATCTTGTGAAGGACAATCCACCAACAAGTGATCATTGTGAAACATTTCGGGCTGCTAAGGAGTAGTTTCACATTAAATTTAATTAATTAATTAATTTATTTATTTATTTTCATACTGGGCATCGAACTCACAACCCTGCTCCTGCCAGGCAGGCGCTTCTGCCACTGAGCTAAATCCCCGGCTTGTTTCACAATTTTAAAGCAAGAACTGTGGGTCATGGTATAACTAGGTATAGTGAAGCAGCCAGTGCTGATAAAAGAACTGCTGAAAATTACATACATCTCTTCAAAACAACGACACAGTTCTAACACAAAAACCTGGTGTCTTGGCTACTCTTTACTTGTTGCTGAGACAAAACACCTGACACCCAAAATTAGGGAAGGAAAGGTTTATTTAGCTTACAGTTTTTGGAGGTTTCAGTCCGTAATCAGCTGGCCCCAAGGCAGGGTGGCATGGCACAGGAACAACACTTCAAGGCAGCAACCAGAGCAAAAGCAGTCAGAGTAAAAGGGGCCAAGAGCAAGCCTCTTCTTCTTCTTTATATAGTACACAGGACACCCCCTCCCTCCAGGGTGGGCGTAGCATTCACAAATCTCCTTGCCTTCCTTTGCACAGGATGAGTATGTTTACCAAGTAAGACCCCTGGCTCACTGCTGAGTCTCTCAGCTAAACTTTTGACCTTCTCAAATTGACACAATGAACAGGTAACTACTTGTGCTCTGCACCCCAGAATGTAGGGCTGCTGCCTTACTTAATTAAGCTTCTAGACTTCTCAAGTTGATACAATGTATAAACCATAACACCTGGGTAACAAGAGAACTTTTTCTTGAGTGGATCTGGAGGGCTTTCTGTCCTATTGTCAATAAATATCTAGAGGGCAAAGGTTTACCACTCAAGGCGGTCCTCATCATGAACAATGCTCCCGCTCACCCACAAGATTTGGCTAAAGAATTCCCATGGCCCTCAGTCAAGTTCCTCCCACTTAATACAACTCCTCTACTGCAGTTTATGGACCGGCAGGTTATAGTTAACTTGAAGCTATACACCAAGGAACTGTTCCTAAAGCGGTTCCAGATGGTCTGAGGTACAGATTTAACACTTAAAGAGTTCTGGAAGCTACATTACAATATCCTTTCCTATGTGGGGTTAACTGAGAAATCCTGGGCCAGTGTCCCTCTAAGGACACTGAGATCTGCCTGGAAGAAAGTGTGGGCTAAAATTATATAGGAGAGAGACCCTTATGTGTATGTAGAGGAGCCTGAGCCTGCAACTGATCCTGTGGTTGATGACATTGTTACTGTAGCAGAGTCCGGGCTTGCAGGTAGATAGTGGAGACATTCAGAAACTGGTGGAGGAACACTCAGAGGAACTGTCTGCAGAGGAACTTCAGCTACTTCTGGCTGAGCCACAGAGAATGGCAGCTGAGGAGCTTTCTGAAGAGGAGGGAGAGAATCAACAGTCAGTGCAGCGAAGTTCTTCTTCTAAAATAAGGGAAATCCTGAAAAAATGGACAGAGTTACAAACATTTACAGAGAAGACCCACCGAGACAGAGAAGAAGCCAACTGTTACATTCACTTGCTTAATGACAATGTCATGTCATACTACAGAGTCGTGCTAAAGAAAAGACAGAGACAGAGAACCTTAGACCAGATTTTCGTTCTGAAAAGGTTGAGACCTAGGGAGGCTAAAGCAGGTCCAGTGGGCTACAGACTCTCCCAAGAAGAGAAAGGACACCAGAGAGCCAGGTTCCTCATGTTCTTATGGAAGGGAACTCTCCTTCCAAAAATATTCTCTTTCCATTCCACCCTCTCTTCCTGAAAGCCAAAGTTGTCGACTCAAATGGTGAGTGCAGTATGAGACAGTTGTTTCTGGTAAACTAGACACATTTTATAACTTTTTGGTGAATACCATAGGAAAATTGTTAGCTTTTCTGGTAAACTGTGCACATCAGGCAACCCTTTTTGTCATGAAAAGTTTGGTTAAGGGATGCTTTGGGAGGCTGGAAATGCATTATGGGTATTTCCATTATTTTGTATGGGCAAAATAGTCTTGACTTACAACCAACTTGAATTACAACCAGTCTTCGTGAACAAATTGAGTTTGTGAGTCAAGGCTTCACTGTAGTGTTGATAATTTGCTCCCTTTGTGCCGCCTGTGTTTTGTACCAAGAGAGGCCTCCCTTCTCCAATAAAAATATGTAAATATGGATACACAGATTGTGCTAGAAAATCTGTGAAGGATACCAGAATGGACCAAAAATAAAAGATAACCGAGAGGCCTTTCAGTGGAATATTACGCTGCCAAAGGATGCCCGAGGACTCCTATGGTGGGACAGATGATATAACGGGAGTCATTGTAGTGAACTTACAGGCTTCTTGTCTCATTGTCAAATCAGTTTATGCTTCCTGAATTTACCTGAGGTCCTGCCATAATTCACAGGCCAAAATTTATGTTTTCAGCAAAGAAAGACATCACTGGAGTCATGTGGGCTGGGATTATGTGCCAAATACCTTAAACTAGTACTACTTGGAACAGTGGACTTGGGTGTGAGCTTCTGGTTGAAATTTCTAGACAACTTTCAGGCCATACCTGTGTGCACCAGGTACCTGTGTGCCTGTATGTGGAGCAAGTGCGGGCTGTTTTTAACTTAGAATCAGAAAGTTTTTAACCCAGAATCAGAGCACTTCATAAAAGCAGGATACTAAAGAAAGACTCAGAGGACAAAAATCACAAAGAACAGAATGACCCGAGGAGGAACATTTTTACCATGGCTGCACTGATGGGGTTTTAATGCTCCATTTTCTAGATATCTAAGGAAGCCATTTCTCATTTCTTTCTTAAGCTATCTTTACAATAATTTAGCAGACTCTGCTTTTGCAAAGTAAAATGAAATGTTTCCCCCTGCATCTCACTGAACTCTCCACTCTTGAATTTAAAAACTATGCTCGAGTCCCCTTCCTTTTTCATAGCAACATAGTAATTTGCATAGGTTCAACCACAAAAAAGTCTCTCCCTTTCCCAGCATATCATTAGATAAAACTGTGCGACCCTTACCTTACTTAGAATGGTAGAATGATGGTCATTTAGTAGGATGCCAAACAACTCTAGAGAGCAAAGGTTGATTTTACTTCAAGAGCAATGCCCACAAAAACCTCCCAGGAAATTTGGCCTGGGGCCAAGCTTATAGGGTTGGAACCTAAAGCCTAGTTCCAAAGGTGGAGGATCAACCTCACAAGCGATAAGAAAGAGCACTTCCTGGTGGGCCAGGCACCTTAGCAAATTTGGGGTTGCTTGGGTAGAAAGGAATTCACCCAAAATGATACATAGTATAGATGAAATACTTAGAACTTGAGTTTACTTTCTTTGCCTTGAACTAGCAAATAATAGACTTTGTGTTACTGAGGTTTTTTCCCGGGGGGTGGGGGGGCGCATCTGTAGATTTTATTTTAAAATATTTTTGGCATTTGTATGAATATCTATAGTCATTTCCAGTTGTAAAATTCTTTTTTTTTTTTTTTTTTTTTTTTGTCTTTTTGAGACAGGGTGTCACTATACAGTTCAGGCTGGCCTTGGGCTCACTTTGTAGCCCAGGCTGGTCTCAAACTTCCAATGATTCTCCTGCCTCAGCCTCCCCAGTGCTGGGATTATAAGAGTGTGCCACCATGCCTGGCTCATAAAATTTCTTTAAGTTAGTGTAGACTGCATATAACTTATTGAAAATGCTTGGGATCAGAGGTTTTTCAGATTTTTTTTTGACCACTATTTAAAATTTTTTATTCATGCATGTTTGCAGAGTTTACTTTTTGCATTCTTTGTATAGAGTCAGTACATGTACATAACACATTTTCATTCCTCTTTTCATCCCTTTTTTCCCTCCCTCCATCTCTTGACCCCTTTCCTATTTGAGAAAAATCTCTTTCTTGATTTCCTATTATCTATCTTTTACTTTGCTCTTTATTTATAATTCGAATTTGTTTTTTAAGAAAGGGTTGCACTATATAGCCCAGGCTGGCCTTCTGCTTCAGCCTCCTAAGTGTGGGGTTGCAGGCACATAACCTGATACCCAACTCAAACAACAGACTTTTTAAAATGCAATTCTGCATGATGTATCCTTCTGGAATCCCAGCTACGCTGGAGGATGAGGCAGGAAGATTTCAATTTTGAGGTCAGTCTAGGGAATATAGTAAGAGCCTATATCAAAATTAAAAAAAAAACACAAAAAGGACTGGGAAGTTAGCTCTGCGGTGAAGCACATGACTTGAATGATCCATGCCCTGGTTCAAATGCCCAGCACTACAAACAAAACAAAAAACGTTGGTTCTTTGGTTCTAGTAGCTATTTAATACTGCTTATTTCTAATTTGCAAAAGTCTCTGGTTAATTAACACTGTTACTGCACCTATGTGATTAACTTGGGCAAACCTAGGGAGACCAACCCTTTTATGACCAAAGATAATCCTTGGAACTTTTATGGAACAGACGGGAAAATTGTTAGAAAAATTGGATAGACTTTGAAGCTATTAAAAACAGATTGCTGGGGACAGTTGTGTCCTTTCTGGGTTATTTAATTCTACTTGTATTTTGCCTTTTTGTTTTCTAAACTTGTGAATTGTAGCAAACTGATAGAGGTAAAAATTGTTATCCAGAGATGCAAATAAATTGTCTGATTGAAATGTAGTTACTCTCCCCTTTGGATAACTCTAATTTTGTATCTATTAGCAATTTCCTGCAACATCATGATTTCTAATTTAATATGTCTGTCCTTTAACTTCTTTGAACCACTTTTTAAAAGACCTTTGCCCTTCATTGATAAGATAAACACACTGGGTACATGCCTGGAATCCCAGCATTCTGGGAGGCTGGGGCAGAAAGATTCTAAGTTCAAAGCCAGCCTGGGCAGTTTAGTAACTAAGTGAGACCCTATCTTAAAATCAAAAATAAAAGAAGGGCCAAGGTTGTAGCTCAGTGCAAAGACTCTGGGTTTCATCCTCAATACCCCACTTCCCAAAGACACATGATTAATTTATAGGAAAGTAGTATTACTACATTTATGAAAATACCCATGTATTATTATTATTATTATTATTGTTTTCAAGATAGTGTTACTACGTAGTTCAGTCTGGCCTTGAACTGTGTAGCCCAGGCTGGCCTTAAACGCATGGTGATCTTCCTGCCTCAGCCTCATGAGTGCTGGGAGTATAGGCACGTACCACTGCTCCTGGCCTCATATGCTGTTTAATGTCTTCAATTTTTTTGAATTCTCTTTATATATGAGGTAATATAGCCTTATTTTCTATAAACACTAGACATTTTTTCACCAGCTATTAACCTTCATTTCCCCTATTAATTTGAAAGGCCACCTTTCTGGTATCATTTGGGTCCTTTTATTCATTTTCATAGCACCATGAATCTGTGTTAAGAGCTACAGCCTTACAATATGCTTTGATAGTTTGGCAGGTTTTTATGTTGTCCTAACCCTACCAAAGAACAGCAGATTGTCATACCATCTTGGATTCATTTAAAACTTAATTAAAGAGAGACCAGGTGGGGCGCAGAAAGAGAGAAGCCAGTTCACTTTTCCTGTGAGTCAGAGGAGGCCATACTGGGTCTGGGAGGAGCACATCAAGAAGCTAGTTCCATCTTCCTGTAAGCTGCGCAAACCAAGCGGGGCCCAGGAAGAGAGAAGCCAAGTCGCCTTTCCCACGAGCTGACCGGTGTGTGGGCTGAGAATCAAGACCTTCTCTTTCAATGCCCCCATCCCCCCCAGTAAGCAACTGGCTGGTTCAGAGGATAGGCTGAGTTGATAGCAACCGAGGTACAAAAGCATCTAAATGCTTGTGCTGTTTGACTTTGCAGGATGAAGGCCGGCAGTCTGAGCATCTATTGGGAGCATGACAGCATGCAATGTGGCAAATATGGGGGATTTCCTTCTGTCTTGCTTTTGAAATCCAATATTGTTCTCACTGTTTTATTTTGTTCTGACTTATTGCTTGGTTTGATTCAATGCTCTGTTTTGATTGCTTTTATTCTGTTTTGTTTTATTCAATTTTACTGTGTCTGAGGGAATGGACCACTATTGTGAAAATAGCCAGATACATTATGGTAGCCATTGCTGATGACCTGTTGTCCTGTTTTGAAGTTCTGTACCACTTTCACTGCTTTGTTTTGATTGGCTTTATTCTCTTTTGTATGGTTGGGTTTTTTTCTCCTTAAAAAAAAATAACAAAACTTAATGAAAGATAAAAACAGGTACACAAGAACTGGTCCCGTCCTTTGGGCCCCATCCATCCTTTCCAGACCCTCTTGACCAAGTAGAATGCAATTATGAATCTGGAAGCTAAGCCAACAGGGTTTGTTGGTGGGAGGAGGGGCAGATACGCTTTACCTTACAATTGTGTGTAACACAAGGCAGACTAGAGCTGCAGGGTTGGACACTCATTGAGCAGTGGCAGGAGGAATAAAGAGGTCAGCACTATCAAAAGCACTGCAGATTGAGAACAAAATCTGCTCATTTTCTCAATAGCCCTTTCAATGCATGATCTCTTACCACCGCTTTGGTTTGAAAGTGATCATTACTCCCTTTGCCCTTGGGATTTGGGTCAGTGAAGTAGGCACAAGATGCACGTAAGGACAAAAGTATTAGCTTTATCCCTAACGAAGCTGGATTGCAGTGTGTGGCTTGGACTCTTGTGCCCAAGTTTCTACCGTGAGGTCTCTTTGGGCCAATATGGCCCTGCAGGAGGGCTGTCATCACCTGGGCAATTCAATAAGGTACAACCATGAGGCTCAGCTGCCACACCAAGGCCTGTGCTACTCTGCACTACCTGTATTCACAAGGATTTGTATGCCAGTAGTGGATGGCCTGGCCATTTACGACAGATCACAGGGAGAAGCTGGTGATGGTAAGAAAAGGCAAGGCTCGGCAGCTTACTCCCTAGTAGTTCTTACGGAAGTCCAAGTATTGACAAAATTTCCTATTTTATGGTGGTTACGATGTGTGGAGAACCCCTTCTACAACATAGGACAGAAATGGGTATATTCATGAAGGCGAACCTGAGTTCAAACACTGTGCCACCCACTCTGTTTATGAAGAACCAGTATGTCAGACCAGATATATATATATATATTTAAAATCTTTTTGAGACAGGGTCTCACTACATAGTTCAGGCTGGCCTTGAACTTACTTTGTAGCCCAGGCTGGCCTTGAGCTCACAGAGATCCTCCTGCCTCAGCCTCCTAAGCACTGTGATTACAGGCATGTGCCATCATGCTCGGGCTTCCAGATACATTTTTATCAGCTTTTTTTTTTTAATTTGAGTTATTGAAGTATAACCATCTGTGATTTAGTGCATGACAAATGTGTATAATTCTTTCACCAGCAATCCTGAAGACTATGTATGATACTCATCTGCTCTGTGTCTGCACCCTATTCCAAAAGAATCAATACAAGACTTGTAAGTACTTTTAATTCACATTTTAATTGTTTAAAAACTATGTTAAAGAACAGTTATAGAACAGAACTTCTTACATTTCTTTATTTACACCACACTTTGGAAAAAACCCCAACTCTTATTAGATTAACTCTGAATAGCAAAGTTTTGTGACGTGTGATTCACTTTTAAATCACCCATCTGAAATTCATTTACAAAGTTTTTACATTAATAAAACGGTGGTGTGTTACACATACTAGACTCATATGAAGGCTAAAGTACATTGAACTCTAGACAGTGGATTACATACTAATGTTCTAGAAATTCAAGTGTTCTGGAAAAAGATATGTAAGACATTCTATGTTGGTGTAGACATTAAAATAAACAGCAGACATGCAAGACTTTCAAAATCTTGATAAAATAACATTTTTTTCTGTCAAATTTGTGCTCATGGTTAATATTCAGGTTTTTCCTCTCCTTCAAAGATCCCAGTTTGGGAAATGCAACAAGTCAATTTTTGGGGAAAAAAAATTCTCCCCTCCAACTTCTATTTCCATAAATACTGTGTAGTGGCATCAATGGTAACAGTGAAAGAACTTTATGAAGAAATAATTTGTCATTCTGTGTACACCTGGTTCTACATGACAATGATCTGGGTCTAAATACTCCTTACTGGTAGCTCAGAGAACTATTGTTTAAATAATGGATCTTTAATACCAGCGTAAGAAATCAACACAGCTATTTTCTCAGACATTGTTTTTTCTAAACAATTAAATAAGGTTTTAGGTTACAAGATTACACTGAGAGAACTGTGTTACCTGGGAGAGAATGTGAAATTTTTCTAATTCCCAAACAAAACCACTAAAATCTATGAGAACATTTATTTCCTATATGCAGACTCTAGCGATTTCTATTTCAGTGAGGATCAACAACTGCAAAAATATACAGCCTCCTGTTTATTTACAGTGTATTTACATACAAAGGAAGTATTCCTACAAGAAACCTCAGCTACATAGATTCTTTTAAAAATACAGGTTCCAGTCCATGTGCAGATAAGACGCAATTTCATGGCCCTTCTTCAGGGCAAACCGTAAGGAACAAGGGTGTCTGCACCTGCCTACTTTACATTGCTTTCCAAGAATTCTCCCTTTTGGATTTAGTGATATTTTTCAGTTGTCAGCCACCCTGCCCCCAATTTATATCTGAAAGCCTTACGGCATTATCAGTAATTCACTATATTTTAGAGAATGTTGTATGGCTAAAGGAGTCTCAGATCTGCCATCCCTAAGGAAAGTAAGTCGGTTATTAATATTGCTAAATGATACTGCATCTTTGTTTTGAAAATGGCTAGATGTTCACTCGAATGGGGGGAGTTATCTTCTTAAAGCCTGTGCTCTTTGTAAGCCTCAACTCATTTAAACTGATAAATGGTGGGAGACTGATAGAGCATAAAATCAATAATCTGATCCTATCACTTACCTCTCCCCACTCGAACTAAAAGTGCCACCTGACACTGCCCCGCTGAGGAAAGAGTAAAGAAAAGTTTTGTTTTGACCTCTTTTGCAGCTGTGAACAACGTAGTTACCGTCGTGACTCAGTCCCAAGCGCCCCCCAGCCAGGCAGCGTGCGTTCCGGGGTGTGCGCATGGCGGCGGCTGTGCAGGAAGGGCGCGCAGGGCCAGGTCCCCTTGCAGGGACGCTTTGCTCCTTCCCGAGAGCTCGAAGAACCATCTTCCAAGGTCGCACTCACAGGTAGAACAAAGAAGAAGCTAATCGACTTAGAGGGGTCCTCAAACTCGAAGTGCAGCAGTGTCCCCGAAGGCTGTGTGGCATTGCTGTACCCTGCGTCCACACTGAGAATCACTGGCTTGGAGGCCCGGGTCCAACTCCAGAAAGAAGTCGGTGCGTGGGTCTGAGGTGTCCTCCAAAATACTGAGAGGGGTCTTTGTCGATGCCAACTTTCGCCGCCACTCTTTCTTTGCATAGGCTGTGAAACTGTGAAAAAGGAAAGTGGGTGGCGAGCTTTCTCTCTCCTTCTTCTGGTTGCGGGGCTGTTAAGCCGTGGCCACTGGCACCGAGACAGTCTCCCAAGGGTGGGGCGCAAGCTATCACCCCTGGCACGCGGAGGAAGCCAGGCAGGGTGAGCGCTTCTGCAGTGAGGGCTGGGAATAGGAGGAGGGGGATGAGCGGAGCAAAGTTCCTACCGATAGAAGCAGGCAAGGCAGCCTGAGGGGTGGAGGAAAGACCAGGTATTAGCCGGGAGATGTCCTGGAAGTTTACAACCCCAGGACACCCTCGCTCTGCGTCTCTCGTTCTGCTTCTCCACCATCAGGCCTCGGGGGAGATTCCTGCCCATCTTTGCTGCAGTCACCTCTGGCTGCTGGCGACCGACCCCACCGGTCAGCAGGGTTCAGGCGGTTATGCGGCTGGGGACAGACGGTCCCGATTCTACCAGCAACAGGCAGCGACGTATTCTTGGCCGTCTGAGCATACACACCCTAGAAACAGTATATTCCATTTGCTGGCCTGGTTGTTTTACAGGCAAATTACATTTTTCTATTTCAACTAGACTATGGGTTTGATCATTTTTTTCTAGCTGGTTTTGGGGCCCTGAACCTCCATGTATAACCTGATTTTTAAACGAAAATACATTCTAGGTTACAAACAATCAACCTACAAAATTTTGGACTCTGATCTCCTTATACACGGTGGACTGCTTGTGCCCACACATGTTTTGCTACCCCTATGTTCAATAAGTAGCACTAAGTAAATTAGGGATTTACAGTATTCTCTGTTACAATAACTACAGAACAGTTCTAAACCCAAAGCATGAACCGGCTTGGTCCCCTGGTGTAGAGATCCTATCTACCACAGGAAAATGTGCTGCTTCCCATGGCTGAGGTTCAGGGGTCTTTAGTCTACTAATTTAGCAGAAAAACATCTATAGCACTTGACTGTGCTGCTTAAATTCTACCTAACATCTATGATGCATATACTTTTTTGGCTATCAATTCTCTATTCTGAACAAGAATAAGAGTGGTACGCTTTACAGCTAATCCCACACAAGTCATGTAATCAGTGACGTCTGACAGATTACAGTCAACAGGAAACTTCAATATACATACAAAGAAGGGCTTGAAAACATGTGGTCTCACAGACATCAACAATGGTGTGATTCTTCTAAATAAATATATTTTAAATAATAAATTTCTGGTATGGACACACAAGATCCAGAGATCCAAAAAATATAACTACACATCCCAGAGTTAATGATACTTTTCCGAATTTACCTTGTGAGTGTAAAATGAACCATTCTAAAGCAATGAGAAAAACAGAGAGGAGCACAGTATAGCTTGCAAACTATGTATTTTTTTTTTTTTAATGTAAGGTTGTCCTTCTACCTGACTACTTTATTACTTAGTGCCCCAGATAAGCCCCAAAGGGCGGCTGAATCTTGTTTTGCAGAATCTGTCATTGCTCTTAACATGGGAACCACTTCTGAAAAGGACAGAGATGGCTGTGTAGTCTACTGGCTTACGATTCATACCTGTGTCAGGTGTTCCCATCTAATTGCCTGACCTTTGACCTAATGTAGAACTAATTCTTAGCATTATATGAAAAGTTATGTTGATCCAAGGCAGGCAATAATCTCTTAATCTTCCCCAAGAGGGCCACAGCATCCTTTGATGTCTGTCTTATCTGTGGGACATTAGTCTGGAAAGGGAGGGACAGTTCTGGGTGACTCTCAGCGGGAGTGAAGGCCTGTGGGGTTTTGAGTCAGGAAGGAACAGAATTCAGAGCTAAATGCCTGGACACGCTGTCAACCATTTGCAGTTAGGCTCTAGTTATCTCCAGATATCTCAGTGACCTCGTGTGTTTGGAGAATTTAATTGGAATGCATATAGATAAAACATGGCCCTGTTTCAAAAGGATAGCTCACATGATAGGCATGCTACTGCACAGGACACGGACAGTCCAATGACAGGGGAAGCCAGCTTGGGGAGGAGACACTCTGGTGTCCTTGGGGTTCCCTTTCCTTTCCCAGCTGCCTGGCCCCAAGCTGTCTCCCTCTAGGAGAAGATTTGGGGTAAGGGTAAGGGGCAGCTGCCCTCCTTTGTAGGTCACGCTGACACGGGCAGTAACGGGAAAAGACAGAACAGTCACTGAGGCCCTCTTGCCTTCCCCAGCAGCGGAAGAAAGGTACACAGTGATTTCAGCAGACATTGTTCAAAAGGACCATCTCTGAGAGGTTATTTGCAAGACTAGATGGAGTGTTAATGGAGAATAAACAGAAATGAGGCTTATTAAAGGTACAAAAATCTTGTATTTATAGTAACCTAGATTTATAGATATAAAACAAGTCTTTTAAAGACTCCCCTAAAATACTCAATATAAAACAGGAATTGCTTATCCTAAATCATCTTTAGGTACACATTATTCTCCTTTGCTAACAGCCAGTAGACAGAACTAAACGTTGCTGGGCTTCTAACTCACTAATCATTTTCTTCCCCTTCAACGATATGGATGGATGTAAGGCGGAAGACGGCCCAAGTATGAGGAATGTACAAATTTTGGATGCCCTGGATCTCCCCCTGTAGCAGCTGACTCTGACTAGAGTAACTCTGACACGGGATGTCAAGAGGGAAACAAAATTTCTTTTGCTAGATTGCCCAAATGTGTAGTTTCCTATGTTTACCAATGTATCACTCCCATCCCTTCCCAAGTGAGAACCCTCGTGCACATGTCTGCACTCAGGAGAAGGATGTGGCAGGCCACTGGCCGGCCTGGATCAGAGCCACCTCAAATATTGGGCATGCTCAGATCCAGTCACAGCAAGTGCCCTGCGACTCTCACATGATTATCCCTGTGTGCTATGTTAACCAAAATAGGCAAATTATTTACGAAACCATTTTTTTCCTGTAAAGCAAAATAAATATATACAATTCAAGATTTTTTTCACTTCTAAAAAGTTACAGATACTGTGAGCTGAACAGCAGTAGGAAAATTATTTCAGAATCTGGATGTATAATAAATAAACATGATGGGTGATCATGTTTTTAAAGTTCTAAGAGGCCAGGAAGCTACCAAACACAGCGTTAGGAGAGTGAAAATAACTGCTTGTGAAGAGGATTAGAAAATATGATTCGATGAAATTTGGGAGGGGAGGGATCCACAGTCCCTAAAAAGATCCCAGATCTTGAAGGGACATGAACCATTATATAGAGGTTTCTGTTTTGCACCCAAAGTGTTATTCCATTTCAAGTATCTTGCACATTTCCGTTTGCCTTTGGAAGCTTTCAAAAGAAGTGGTGAGGGGTTGCTGATGTGCGGTGACTTGATGAGCAGCAGACCAGAATGTTTTCTTTTCTTGCCCAGTCTCAGTGGCATCCGCTCCTACTGGATGAGCAGGCCCAGTCATAGATGACCAAGGGAATGCTGACCAAGGAGAACAACACCCCCAGACTCAAAAACAGGGCAGCCTGGAGCAAGAAAAAGGCATGGGTTATTTCTAGTACAGTCAGCAATTTTCAAACACACCTGGGTTAAAAAAATTTGAAATCCCCTCCCTTTGTGCCCCCTTGCATTTGAAGCTTGTTTCGACCATTGCCAAGCAGTGAGACTCTTTGTCAAATGGTGTGAATCTGACTCCGCCAGAATGGACAAGTATGAAAAACTCACTAAGTTGGCCAACCTCTGCATTTGGTCCTGATGTCATGGTCACCTCCTGTGCATTCGTTCTACCAGGGAGTGGGTCTCCTTACAGCTTTTTCCCAAGCTAAGATTATAACTTTAAAGAAAGAGAGAGAGAGGGAGAGAGGGAGGAAGGGAAAGAAAGCAAGCCAGCTTGGGAAGTATCCAAGCTGTGTTATTACTTGTGACCTAGCAACCTAGGTTATCACTAAAAGGCAAACATTTCTATTTGAAAAAGTGGAACAAATACTGTACACGGAAACAAAGTAGATTTGATCAAGTGAAATGGAAACAGGTGTCCAAAACCAAGTTCCCTGCAGGGTTGACGAAGGTCTGGGTGACCAGATGACTAGGTTCAACATGAGATGCTAAGTCATTTAGCTTTGAAAAGTGCAGCAAAGCAGAGGAGGGGAAAGGCTGAAGGCCTGTGAGGGGAAGGATTTGCCCAGGGAATAAGCAGGAGATGGAGCTGAGGGGACAGAAGGAAGCAAATGGTGGGGGCATCCAGTCTAACCCAGTGCCCCTACCTGGTCAGGGCCCTTGCCTAGTGCTATTTGAAAGCCCCAGATTTATCATTAGAGCAGAGAAGGAGAGGCCCAGGGAATTCATGGGCCTCAGGCCCCCATCCTTTGCAGATTTAATCTGATGTGCTTCACTGCAGTGCTGCAGCGAGTGCTCCCTCCTCCCTGTCCTTGTGAAGACTTTACAGGTGAGGCTTAGAAGGATTTGGGATTTATGGTTTCAGGGCAATCCTCTCAGGGAACTAGGTGCTGTACCAGCAGCAGTGCTGCTTCTCTCTCCCCTGGGTCTGTTGACTTGGTACCATGTGCAAGTGCAGTGCTTACACCATCTGAGAGGGCAGCTGAGAAGCCTTCTCCGAGGCCAAGCAAAATGGTGCTCCAGAAGGGACTCAGGTAGCAGCCACTTCAGCCCTGCTTCCCTCACTGTCTCCAAGTGCACCACCTTCGAGATGCCCTTGAACTTCACCAGACCTGGAAACAAGAATCCCAATATAGAAAGGTAGTTTTTGAATCCAGGTCTGCTTGTTCCAAAAATTTGTCAAATCATAAAAAGACTCTTTAAGCTAATTCCAGGCATTTCATTCAAGGCGCATTGCATGTGCCCTGGGCTGTAAGAAGTTGTTACATAACTAGAAATCGTACAGCAGCAGTGGACTGCATCAAGCTTTTGAGCCCCTCTGCGTTCCTATCTTGCTAAAGGCAAGGTGTTGCCCTATAGAGACGCAGGGGTAGACACCTCCATCCTCCTAGCTGGCCGTGCTCTGGATCAGAACAAATACTAAGACATAATAAAGATAAAAACAGGAGAAACATTTTGAGAGAATGGAGAAATTCTGGTATGAAATTTTTTTATTACCCAAAGGGGAAATTACAGGTTAATGCCTCCTTTCAAGACAACTGAAAGTAGTAGTAGATGGTAGAGAGATGGACTACTTATTTGCTAAATTTAAATGGAAAACTAATCAGAAGCATTAGAGTGGTTGGCAAGAGACATTACCCAAATTCTTTGAGTGCCTTTATCTCCGTCCTGGTTCGTGATTTTTAAATAAAGAGATGACGGAAGAATGAAAATAAGCATATTAGCAGATGTCACTCCTGCAAAATAAAAAGGAAACGAGAAAGTCTGGGGTTGTTATTTTGAAAATTTTAACTTTCAAAAGCTGCTATGTGTTGTAGAATGATCAGGGAAAAGTAAAACAGACGTACCTACGACTCCAAAAATATCCTTCATGGATGGGATGAAGATCACCAACAAATTGAGAATGATCAAGAGTATGATGGTAACCAAGATATGGCGACATAAATTAAACTTTGTTTTCTTAGCCAGTTCAAATAAAGATGAACGAACCTGCAGGAAAAAGAAAACAAAGATTCCATCAAAGCCCGCGTATGTTAACCTTCACATTTCCTAGCAGCAGCTGATTTACTGATGGCCAGTAATTTATAAAACGTTTTGTAATGCCTAGTGAATTCAGAGGTATCTTAACAGTTTTGGAAATGAGGGGGTTTGACTTAAACTGCAAAGTATTTTAATATACAAAGGATGATCAAAATATACGGTGAGTGTTTAAAAAATTTTTTTTGAATTTGGAAAAAGACATATTGCCATCAAAATCCTCTTAGCTTTGCACACTTATTCCATTGTTCTTGCCACTTTCTGAAGCAGTTCTTGTGGCTTTATGGGGTGCGATCAATAATGCGGTAAATGCTGCCCCTTGTTATCCAATAGAGAGGCAGGCTTGTAAAAGCATTACACTGTGTCCTCATCTACCCCCTTACTGGAGCTAGCACCATGCAACTTCTAGTTCTTCCCCAAAGTCAGAATGACCAAGACAGGTAAACATTATGAATGGATTCAGGATATTAAGGCAGCCATGATATCATAACTGTTGTGGTTGATACATTGTGTCAACTTTAGGAGTTTAGAAATTTAACTAAGAGACTCAGCAGGGGGTCAGGGTCCTTACTTTGTAAATATCCTCAGCCTGTGCAAGAGGAGGGCACAGAGGTGGTGTGAGTGCTACACCTGCCCTGGGAGTCAGGGGGTGTCCTGCTTACAATATAAGGGAGGAAAAGAGGTTTGTTCCCCGCTTTTGTACTGGCTGCTTTTGCCGGCTGCTGCCTTGAGGTGTTGCCCCAGTGCCATGCCACCCTGCCTTGGAGCCAGCTGCTTATGGACTGAAACTGAGGTGATCAAAGTATACAGTGAGTGTTTAAAATTTTTAAAAAATTTGTTATGGAAAAAGATATAGTGCCATCAATCCCCCTCAAAATACTCTTTGCTTTGAGTACTTATTCCATTGTTGCCACGTGCTGAAGCAGTTCCTGTGTCTTTATGAGGTGTGATCAATAATGTGGTGAATGCTGCCGCTGACTGTCATCCAGCAAAAAGGCAGGCTGTGAAAACATTACACTGGGGGCCGGGGCTTTAGGTCAGTGGCACAAGCGCCTGCCTGGTAAGCATGAGGTTGTGAGTTTGATCCCTGATACCAAAAAAAAAAAAAACCCCAAAAAGTAAACAAACAAACCCCCAAAACATTACACTGTGTCCTCATTCACCCCCGTTACTGGATCTAGCATCATGCAACTTCTAGTTCTTCCCTGAAGCAAAATGACTATGACAGGCAAACATTTTGAATGGATTCAGGATATTAAGGCAGCCATGATATCAAAACTAAAGACACTCATGAAGAAGGACTCCAGAACTGTTTCAGAAAGTGACAAGAATGATGAAATAAGTGTGTGCAAAGTGAGGGGAGCATTTTTGAGGAAGATTACTGGCACTGTGTCTTTTACTGTAATAAATTTTAAGAAAAAAGTAAACATTCACCACCGTTTTTGATCACCATACTTTTCGCAGTGGGACAGTTCATCGGAATTCAGACTGTCCACGGAGGCCACATTAACCCCCTGGCCCCATGTGCTGTCCAAGGGGAGTGGCATCTCAGGCTCTTTCCCTGACGTGGTGCAGATGACCAGGGAAGTCACCTGCATGCTGCTTTCTCTGGAGCAGACTCCTGAAGGTAGAAGGAAAGGAGAGACCCCGGCTTTTCTCAGGTTGCACTGAGGTTTTTACTCACTGTGAAAAATAACACCGGCACTGTGAGGATGACGGCGACAATGACAGCCAGCCTCACTGTCAGGATGAGAATGTCATCTTTACTTTGGTACTTGTGAAGGAGGTCTGACTGCACATTTTCTAAAACAAGGGAGAAAGAAGTTTTAAAATGAGACAGAGTATGGTGCTGAATGACAGTTTTTCTGAACAATAGAGCATTTGCAAACCATGGGGCCAGGAAGAGAATGTTTGGAAGTTATCTACTGAAACAATTTTTAAGGTTGAAAGAAAAATCTCAGGTGTGGGAGACCTGCTCCACAGTGCACAGTAACTTTAGCTAAAAGCAATGCTTCATTTACACTAAATAACACTTCAGTTGCAGCACAAAGCCCCTCCTAACCTAGGCTTTCCCCAGCAGAAGCTGCTTTTCAAACCACACTAAGCAGTCACAGTCTCACTATGGGGACTGTGGGTCACATGAGTTTCCTCCTTTCAGACTTTTTCTTTGTAACCCAAATTTCAGTGACCATGCAGCAGAGCCACTAACCCAACTTCACGAGCAGCACAAAAGATTTCTCTTACATGGATGCTTTTGTCATAAGAAAGTATTTCGTGTAGGCATTATTTTGAATTTTTCTCAACTTAGAACTTCAGAAAGTGTTATTTCAAAGACTACCAGTGCTGGAACACTAGTCACAGAAGAATAGAAAAATGTTTATTCTCTGGAAAAGAAATAATTTCCCCTTATGGGTCCTTTCCAGGGCTTCTCACTACACCAGTCTCAAGGTTCTGGGCCTCTGAACCACAGTTTCTGAACCAGGACCAAAGTTTATAATAAAACTCTTGTCAGTTCTAATTTTCTTAACTCAAAACCCATAACCACTTAGAAATGGCTGAGCCCTTTTCTTTCACGTAAGATTATAAAAGGGTTTGGTATCCTATTTTATGTGGAAAATGGATTTACAAAGAAAAATCAGCTTGAACAGTGAGACTGCTCAGTTGATACCGGCTCCATCTTGCTCTTCCTTTCGCCCACCCCAGCCCTGCGGCTCTGCAGGAACCCCTGAAACACCATTTCCATGCAATAACTAAATGTGGTTATGGACTCCTATAAGATAATACTACTGCTTATGAAAATAATAATACAGCTGTACAGAGTGCTTTTTCTCCCCAAGTTGAATTAATCTTTAAATGTATTTAAATTTTGAGACATTTCTGTTTATAAAGAAAATGCCCCAAAGAAATATTATTTAATAGAGGAAACTATGAAATATATTTATTTAAATTAAGTCCCAAATTATAATGCTAATGAAAGATGTTAAATAAAGCTGCCAGATCAGTTGAATAGGAGAGCATAAGAAGTAACAAAAGCAGGTAAACTATTTAAATAAGGTCAGTAACTGTTACAAATGAAACCTTATTTTCTTTTTCAGATTTTTTTTTTTCTTTTAACTTTCTAGGTCTTTCCTTTCAGCCTTCATAAGGCTTCAACCTCCAGTGACCAATTAGGTGTTTTATTTTTAATTAACACGGAGTGTCATGAGTGTAGCACCCTGCTCTTTCTCACTTTCAACATCTATCTTTGTCTTTCTTTTCTATTAATGGAATCTGACCCAGTTTGCAATGTCAATTAGGAAAGCTTTCACCAATATAGTTTAAATTTTCCTAAGTAAAGGTGGTATGCTTCGAAAATGCAATTTCTTTTAAGGACACTACCAGGAGAAAAAAAATACAGTATATTGTTTTGGCAATTATTTTATTTTGTAGTCTGCATGAATATATAAAAGGAACCATCATTTGCTGTAAGAAACAAACAAAAAAGCCAATGGGTAACTTTGCTGATCTCCCGGACCTCCACGTTAACAGTTACTGTGATACTGACTTTTACTAATGTATTTACCAATACCCGTATATACTCCAGAAGTTACTTACCATAGAATGTCAAGTAGCCAAAAATGGCAGTCAAGAAGTACATAACAAACATGGCAAAAAAGGAGATATTTGAAACCATCTGCATTTTTTTCTGGGATCGACTAAAAACAAAAAGAAATTTCAAAAATTAAAAGCAACATAACTGAATTGAAGCCCCAAGGTTAACACCAAAGAGTATACTAACTTATCATATTAGGGGAGGTAAAAGTCACTCCCAGCAATGAGGGTGGTTGAGGGTAACTTCCTGAGTCCCAAATGGGTGTTATAAGACAGATCCCATGAACCGCACTCCCTACAGTGTCCTTCCCCGTGGCTTTAAAAGAGTAGCAAGTTCTCATCTGAGGGGCTGACAGTATTTTTAATATTTATGTTTGCTATAATCCCTGCACTGATCGTGTACACAGAAAAAGACAGCAACAACCCAAGTGCTCTTCTCCCAGGCTCACGATAGCAGCCGAGTGGGAAATGGACCTCAGGAACTCTGCACTTGCAACTGTTCTTTGGGCTCTGCTTTTCCAGCAAGTAACCCCAGTCTCCAGAGCAGTCAGCACCCATGAGCTCACAGCTGGCCTCTAGGTCAGTTTTACTCTGGGGTTGGAATGACCTTTAATTTTATTTAATGGATCACATGATTAATTCATCCACAGGAGTTGTACTCCAGACTGGACAAAGATAGTCATATTTGCTTGTGTCCCAACAGAACCTGTGATGTTGAGGGCATGTGGAAATAGAATGACAAGCTAAGAGCTGGAGTATTAGATATAAGAGATGCCAAGACCTATCCAACTTCCAAAGCACAGGCTCATCAAGGAGGACTGATATGTCGATATTTGTAGGTATCTCAAAATTTAGCTATGGATCAATTATATATGAAAGAAGAATTCAATGCTAAATGATGTCAACTTTTTTAAAATCTCAAGTAAATACCTGAGCTTCTGAGCTTAAGACCATGTCATCATAACTACGTATATAGAATTAAGTGGGATGTAAGCAGGCCGTTAGTCCTCTCTAACTGACAAGCACACATAAATCCACAGAATCATCTTACTAATTTCAGGTGAACATTTTTTTTCTGGTTTTTGGTTGTAACATTTATTTCTTATCTGATTTTCCAGCCTTTTCCACCCAAACCAACAAGTGAACCAGAGACAATGTTTTTTTGGGGGTGTGTGTGTGTGGCAGGGATTGAACTCAGGACCTTACACTTACCAGGGAGGCACTTATACCGCTGAGCTATATCCCTAGCCCCTCATGTATTTTTTTTCTTTTTTGTCAGAAACAATGCACTTTGCAGCTTACAGATCAACCTGAAAATTACCATTCATTTGCAAATAAGCCTAAGTAAAAAAAGCAACACAAATACTTGAATGCTCCTAATATAGTACAGTATTTGAAAAATCAAATTAATTGGTTGGATATTTTCTATATTTATGGCCAAAAAGTACTGGAGGTTTCTGATTTTTCTTAATGCAGTACTTACTCAAGATAGGCAGAATGTTAGTAAATATTGATGATGGTTGATTAATCCATGCAGGTTCATTTTATACATCTTTAATTGCCTATTCATGAGGAAGTTTAAAATAGTTAAGATATAAAAATCATGTCTCTTACTCTTTAAGCTCACTGTAGATTGGCAGGACTGATGGGTGGCAGACAAAGGCAAACGCAATGGTTGGTAAAGCATACACAGTCTATTGGAAAGAAAAAATATAAACATTAAGAAGAGATGTTTCTTTTTTTAATCTGAGAGTTCTTCAGAATCGCTGGATTCTTGATTTTTAGGAGAGTTCTGGTCATGAAAATAGGAGTAGTTTTTCTAAGAGGGCTTATCCAGCTTGGGCCACTACGCGCTTACCGTAGGGGACTTTAGATGTGGCTCCTACAGTGTGTTATAAACCCCAGGCAGGGCAACACCCCAGGCTTCTGTGGCACTTGCCAATTACATGGTCCTTCTCCTCCATCATCTCTTGGGTCCCCACAGCAGCCCAGATTAGCAGACAGGTCCTAGCTGTTCTCTGACCCCTGCTACCTGTTAGGTGACTTGGCCAGGAATTCCACACTTACTGACTGCTCTTTGTGCTACAGCAGGTGCAGCAAAGCACACTCAAAGCACATGATGTGGTCCCATGCACCTCCAATCTTAGTTACTCAGGAGGATGAGGCAGAAGGACCCCATGAGCCAGGAATTCGAGACCAGCCTGGGCAACACGGTGAGACCCCATGAAATACTTAACAGATGACATCTGAAAGGAAAATTTGTTCCACAGCTAACTACTTTGCTTTGGGTCCCTTACAGTTGAGAGGGAGAGAGAGGAAATATTTAATATTCTTAGATAAGATTTTAAAGCTCAAATTCAGTATAACTTCTCATGTGAAAAAAAGCTGGGAGAGAAAAACTAAAAGTAACATCTAATTTTGTTGAGGCCATATACCAGGTACATTTCAACAAAACTCTGGAAGATCCAGAATAGGATCCTCATTTTCACAGGAGGGGGTGGATGATTGGTTGAAGGGTTTGAATCCCAGCCTGATTTGACTGCACAATCCACTGTTTCTGTACTATCAACCCTATCTCCTTGTCCTTTCTTTTTTCCATTTTTCTTTCGCGGTACTGGGGATTAAACCCAGTGCCTCTGCACTGAGCTGCACTCCCAGTCCTTTAAAACTATTTTGAGACAAGATCTTGCTAAATCAGAGTTGTCTGGGCTGGGCTTCAATTTGTGATCCTCCTGCATCAGCCTCCCAGAGTGGTAAGAATATAGGCATGTGCCACCAAACCCAACTTCAACTCTATCTTAATAGTATAAAAGGTTTTTAAGTGCTTGTTTGTGGTGCTATGTATCAACTGTTCAAACTGAGGAAGCTTGTGGTATTTCTTTTTTCTGTCACCACCCTATAAGGTTAAAGATATTATTAATCTGTTTTTAAAGCATCACCCACTACACTACAGAGCACAGGAAGATCTGAGACAATTATTATCCAGAAAGACATCTTCAGAGAACACTTAATGTTGTCACAAGCCAGGTAAAACATTTGTGTATTTCTCAACAGTTTCTGAACAGATTGTGGAGTAGAGAAGGAATTGTGTGAAGTGTTCTTTCAAAAATGAGTACATTCAACACAGTGTAATTACAAGTAGAAGAAATGTACTGCTCTTAGTAAAAATGCTCATGTTTATCTTTAATAGTAACAGGAATTGAACTCAGGGCCTTGCACTGCCAGGTAGGTACTTTTGCCACTGAGCTATATCCGCAGCCCTCACATATCTTTAAAGGACAGGAACACATACCTTTGAATTGAAGGTGACATATTTTGGCGTACAAGTATTTGTTGAATTAACACTTATTGTTGAATTAGTACTTATTGTTGAATTTAGCTGTGGAAAAGGGCAGGAAATTTGAAATTTCTTGTAGATAACCTGGTATTAAAAATATAAGAGAGATGACACAGATTTTATTAAAACCAAATAATGAATAATTATTGCATGGCACTGTACTACGTCAAGGACAAACCAACAGTTGGGCACTTACCACAATAAGGAAGAAAACCATGCAGCTCAAGGAAAATCCACTCGTATAGCCAAGATACCCTTTAAAAAGGAAAAAATTAATTGCTATTAATATTTTATTCATTACTTTTATTTTTTGGTACATTAGTTCAAGCATAGTTTAGGACTTTAATAATATGCATATATACCACTGTATGTGAGATTTATTTATTTGCTTATTAATTTACTTATTTTGTGACACTATAGATCAAAACTACAGCCTCTGCACTGAGTTATACCCTCAGTCATTTTGTATTTTTTATTTTGTGACAGGGTCTTGCCAAGTTGACCTCACTGGGCTTGAACTTGAAATCCCCCTGCCTCAGTCCTTCAAAAAATGCTGTGATTACAGGGAAGTGTCACTATGGCTGGCTGAGATTTATTATTTGGCAGTGCTACTTTGTTTAGCAAAAAACAGGGTTTCAAATGAGGGCATTAAACTAAGTGTGCCAAGTCCAGTGCTTTCTGGCACACTAGAGAGTGTGGATTCCCAGAATCCAGGAAGAAGGAGCCTCCCAGTGGGACCCTAAGTCTGTGTGTCAAGGATTGTAATGGAGACTTATGGGCAAATCCGTTTACTCCTGATCCTCTGGGTGGGACTTACTATGTGCTTACTCGATGTCAGTTGTAATACTTCTCTCTCGAGATAAGAGGCACACAGGAAAGAGATGATGTGAATTTCTAGAGATAAGTGGAGCATCTGAGGATCTTCACTCTCTCTCCTTAGAGTGCCTGGGAGAGCTCCTACTGTGCTGCGCAGCCTGCAGCCTCCTGGGAAGGACCCTCTCTGAAAGCTTGCAAGACCTACTTCTATGCATATGGATAAGGCCTACATACCAACTCAGAAACCAAAAGTAAGGCATTTTTAAAAATCTACTTATGAACTCCAAAGAAACTATCAAAATCTGACATTTCTAAACTGAACTGAAACAAAACAAAAGCAAAATCCCTGTGGTTTATAATCACTTTTGGAAGACTTTCATCCATATTTTTGCCTTGAATTCAGTCAGAATTAAAGAAAATGCATCTTAGAGGTTGCTGAATGGTAACCTGGCCTCATGACTTGATGTTTGAAATTCCCAAAGCCACCAGTCATAATAATCTCCAAATAGAAGAACAGAAACAAATGTCAGAATCAAATGGATATGACTTGGTTTGGACATCATCTGTGATTTTTAACTTTAAACTTCACTCTCTCCCTTCAGTGACAGAAATCATGTAACTTGGCTAGCTCCTAAATTTATGAATGATTCATATACTTTTGGGTGTAAACATAGGCAACTTGATCCTGATATCAGATTCAAAAATCTACTTTTGTCTAACTAATCCGAGCATTTAAGACCTCAGAGGAGAATTTCATTTTCTGGACTTGTTTTAGAGCAGCCTATAAGCTGTGCTGTTGGAAACTTCAGTATCTGTCCTGGCCTCTTGACCACTCCTCAGCCCTTCCAGTTGTGGAGAGGGACTGCTCAGGAAATCACATATAGACCAGCACTGATTTTATTTTCTTTAGTTTTGTTTGTTTGCAGATTGAGGATGGAACCCAGGGCTTCATGCATGCTAGGCTCTAAGAACTCCAACACTGAGCCACATTCCACCCCTTAGCCACATTCCACCCCTTTTTATGTTCATTTTTTTATTTTGAGACATGGTCTCACTTAGTTTCCCAGGCTGGATTCAACCTTGTGATCCTCTTGTCTCAACCTTCCAATTAACTGGGGTTACATCTGACAGTAATTCTGGGCCTGATTAATATTTGCAATTTATGATTTACTTAATTATTTTCCTACAAGTGGAAGCAGAAGGCAAAATTGTTCATCTTTACTAGGTTTCTGATTCATCTGGGCACCGGAAACACTATGATGAAGTCAAGACTTTTCTTTACCTAAATTCTTCAAGAGACATAGAGGGAGAATTATGCCAAAGGTAACCATCACCACCAGAAGTCGGCCATCCACATACCAGGCTCTGAAAGGCAGGGAAGCAGCTAGGTTATAGTTTTTGTTTAGAAACTGACATTTTTTCTCTTCAAATGTAAAATTTCATGATATATTTTAGTTAATTTTTATTACTAATTTTACCATCAAATGTTTGCTCATTATGCAGGTTTTATCTTGACACTTTAAACCAACCACTATCCTTTTACTACTGCTTCATGCCTGTGTAATGGAAGAAGGGATATTGTTTTTTCCCCGCTCTCCCACTGGCTAAATGTGGCATTCCTTTGAATTATTTATGTGGTTTTAAAGCTGAATGCATACACTGCATTCTGTCAGATTACGCCTTGTCTTATCAATTATTGAAGGAGAAAGTTCCTTTTTGTTTTGCTTGGCTAATATCAGTGGAATTGAGTCACCATAGGTAGGCATTTCTTTCCCCCTGGTCCTGTGGATCCGACCTTGAATCTCAAGGCTGGAACACTAGGAACTCTGGCTTCTACACTTTTTCCTTGAAGGAAAACAGAGAAACTAACACTGACAAGAACTGTTAAACAAGGCAGAGTTCAAACATAATTGCACCGAATGGAGCAGGCAATGTTTTCCAGGGTTAGCTACATCTTTAATGAACTTGGCTCATATAAATTTTGCTCCCCAAATGCTATAAGCCTTCTTTAAGAAAGGGGCTGGGGTCTTAATTTTTAACATGTTCTACATCTATGTTAAAATATATTCTATATCTGTTCTATTCCACAGAAACTAGATACAGATTTCAGACCCTTGGAAAAATGGAGTATCTGTTGTTTGCAATGTGGTGGATGAGCCTACCTTTTAAATGCTCATATTCAAATGGCTCCCTTGCTTCTTTTACTGATATTACCCCAAAGAGATTTACTATTAAAACAACAAACAAGAAAACTTTGTTTCTGCAATTTTCATTAGGCAAAAACATTGGTTTTTCTGGCATTTAAATTAAAACATTACAGTTGTGTCACAAGAAAATAGTCTATAACTTACGAAAATGTCTCATCCTTTCCCATTAGAAACTTTATGGCAGCGGGTAGTTCATTTTTTACTATGAAGAGGTAGCTCAGCATTGCTGGAGGGAAATGAGAACATCTTGAGAAAGACGACACTAAGGCTCACGTTGCAAGCTATATGAAAGGTTATCAGCCTGTTCTTAGAGTAACCTTCAGGAAGACATGAAGGTAGCTTTAACTATCCCCACAGTATATTTCCCTTTAAATAAGTGATAGTTATCTATGCTCTATCTCCCACTTTCCAGTTTAGCAATACCATTTGGCTACTATTTGAATTATGTTGAATTTTATGTGGACACTCAACTACCACAATTAGAAAACATAATAACATTATGTCTAGAAAAGCATGTTAAAATTATATATAGAAAAGCACATTCATTTTACCTCCGATATTCTGTAGAGCAGTGGCTCCAAAGATTACCAGCTTCCCTGTAGTGCCAAAGACTTGTTCTCCTAGCTTCTCATAAACCATGCAGCCTATTTAAAAAGTGAAATTAGAGGACACAAGAAACGACAAGGTTCTGAAGTAAAAACAGCCCACATTTTGTTCTGTTGACCACTCCCCACATTATTTGATGCCTTTCTCAAATTCAGGTAAATAGCCATCTTGGTTGTGCTGGAGTTAGGGCATTGCCATTATAAGACAACCCTCTTGACATTTTAAAATGTCATACATGACTATTATTTCTCCTTTTTCATATTGGCCACAAAAGCATGACAACTGAACTATTAGGTCATAAGGCTTATTTCTAACTATCTCTACCTTGGGGTTGGAGTGTGAATTTGGAATTTCCACCCTGATTTATTTCTCAAATTTGGTGTGTACCGCTGAAAAAGATTTGATTTTAAAAAGATCCTGATGTTTGAGACAAAAAATTTCCTGTTGAATTAATTACCTGAACTGACTAGGCTAACACAGAATTCTCTGCATACCATCCTAGCAATCTCTTTTGTCCTAAAACACTACAAACATCTAATAGTCACCACATAAGAATTCCGATCATTTGTAAAATTCAGCTCAAAAATATGCAACTCCCAAAAGAAAGCAGCAGACAAATCTGTCCAATGAGTAATTTGGTTATGGCAAAATTCTAAAATGATCAACCAGCTCATCTCAACAAAGCCTAAAATTCTAAACCATTCATTGAAAACAAAACCTCCGTGTTGATATTTCTTTATGACAGTTTAGCTCATGTTTTCAAAAGGTTCACAGAAAGCAGTATGGGCCAACTTATAATTAAACCTTTGTTTAATCTCTCCTATGACTGGTGTTTAAAGTAGACAATGGCTAGATCCTGAATTTATTACAAGATGTTCCAGTCATCTGTATACAGTAATAGCTGGCCAATGTGGTTTTAGCTGATTTAAAAGTCAAAGTATTATAAACATAATCCAGTGTCCCAGGAATAGAAAATAAGTACTTCAAGTATTATGCTGCCCAAGGAACTTAATTCCTTGGTGGGGCGCTTACTCCTACACAGTCTTGAGAGTAACATTTTCTCCTTGGAATATGCACAAAGGAGAATCAAAGGTCTGTTTACTTTTAAAACCTTGGAGGTTATAATATGAAAACATGGGGTATTTGTTTAGGATTTACAAAGACTGAAGGAAAAGCTGAAGCCTTTAAAATGAAGTCATCTTACACTAGAAAAACAAGTATGATTGATGTTCACTTCCAATGAAATTATTTGCTGAGAGTCTATGGCGATTTAATTTTAAATGTTGTTGCCTATTTCTTTAGGTAAGTACCATGATATGTCTTCCAGTTACTGTAGGTCAAAGTCAGTCTTTCTTTTTAATCATCAAGTTGCTGAACAGAGAGAACAACATCTAGTCACAAAATCGACATGAAAATCATTCACCCTGGCTTTAAAAAAATTAGACACCTTCTCAGCTTACCTGTTTCCTTAGAGCAGATCAATAGAAGGTTTATTGAATATATCGACAGCAATGTTACTGAAATCAAAAGTATCCTAAAGTAAAGAAAATAAATCCTGTTATAGTAACTAGGAAACAATATATTCTGGCCTTGCATTTTTGAAAGGCAAAGGTCTATTTATACAGTTAATAGTATACAAAATGTGGAATCTATTAGTCACCTTGCTTTGAGAGCTTCAATAAAGTACTCATTAAAATCCCAGTAACTATAGCAGCTCAAGTCTTTTTGTTATTCGAAGCCCAAGTAGCTGTTTGGGACCATGTCAATGAAAATGACTTGAAAACCACATGATGGAAGGAAGCTTTTGTAGTCTGCAGTATGTAGACTTTTGTCATTTCCAGGTGAGAAAGTGGGGAGTAAAGGGCAAAGCTTACAGTAACCTTAGGAGAAGGACCATGTGACTCTGGGCAGCTTGCTTGACTTCTTCCATCTCTAGATCCCTCATGTTTAATTGAAAGACACAAACCAAATGATGTAATAGATCACTCCTCCGCTACTTTTCAATCTATACATTGTACCACTAATCTAATGTGGCTCTTCAGTTAATACACACTTCTTTTAACTGGTGGGGAGATTTGGACAGTTGTGTATAATGAAAAAAGATTTTTTCTTTTCAGTGATGAACTCATGTTTTCATTTTAGTACATCTGGCTCATTATCAAACCCGGCTAAAGAAAAAGCACAGTTACAATCATGTGGGAGATCACATAGATTATTTCTGAATCACTGGGTTAAAACAGACATGGTAACTGCAAATAAAGACTTTTTATTAAAACGGAAAAAAATTACAATTTCCAAGTGAAACCACTCACTTCCTGATGTAGAAAAAATGTATCCCTAGGACAAAAAATATGTCACAGCAATTGATTCCAAGTTTGAGCAATTAAAGGCAGTTACTTTCCTAGCAAGTGTTGTTGAGAAGTACCTGGCCCAGTATGTGGTTCTCAAGGTTCTCAGCGTAGGCTGCCTACTCCAGCCTCCCCATCTCACACCTGTGACCTGCTGCTCTTACCACCTCGGGCCTTCCCTTGCCTAGGCGGAATGACTGCTCCCCAGCTCCCCGTGGCTCCACAACATTTTGCTTCACCCATGTGTGGTGCAGCCCTGGGCAGAGAAGCTGGGAGCTCAGAGTGGTCACTGGTGGAACAGATGGGCTGCCAGAATAGGCCAGAAAACAGAAAGAAGAGGACAGAGCTCCATTGAGGTAAAGCAAACACACACAGAGAGAATAGAAAACTCGACACTGGGTAAACATCAAACCATTCCTACCAATAAAGGGGATTTTAGGTTGATTAAGCTTATTAAGGATGTGAATTCAGATACATACTTATTTAGTTAAGATTCCTGGGTGAGGAGGGTGATTAAAAGGGTAAGTCTGTATGCTCTATTCCAGTTGAGGGACCCCAGAAACAGGGAGTAAGCGTTTATTAACTAACCCAGTAGTTCTGAGGTTTGTAAGAGAACATGATTTGATATGCTGTGTCAGAGAAAATGATACAGGACCAGGCTGCAGCTTAATTTTTCTCTACCTTGTAAGATAAACAATACTTATGTTGAAGAAGCAAGCTTTGAGTTTCCCTCGGTGTTCTCTTACGTGTGCAGGTACTGACCCAGAGGTATGGAACAGAATGAGCTTCTTGGTGGGCACAGGATGGTGACCCTAGGACCTCCCGTGTACTGTTCTGGAGTCACCATTTGCCCTGGTAGGACTTTGCTGGTACTGACCAGAGAAGTAGGAGATACTACCATAGACCTAACGGTAATAAAAAATATGACCTTGCAGGAAGCTGTCCTAGCAGGAGGGGCTAATTACCAACATCTACATAATGATTTAGGAAAGGTCCTAAACTTGGGAGAAATTGAAAATTTAATAGCAAAAGAAACATTCTACAGGAATACTTGTACTGTCCCCTCAGCTAACAGCCCCTAGATCCATGTGTTTCTTGACATGGTTATTTCCTTAAACTTTCTGTGGGTTGGATCTCTTTGTAGATGACCCTCAGTGAGCCTATGAAAACCCTCAGCAAAGAGGTGAGGAATTTCTGCAGACTCCTTTTCCTTTCTCAAGGGTGAGAAGTGTTAATTAGGGAACATTTCAGTACACTGCTCCTCTTATCTTTCCCACACTTAAATAGGGCAGAATGAGGTGTTCCCACAGCAGTGAACACAGTCCTCTTGCTCCCATGTTTAAGGGAGGTAATATCATACCCTGCAGAAAATAACACAGATTGAGGGTCTCATATCCAGTCTCTGGAGACTCTCTTCATCCCTCCCAAAACAGATTTTCCCTTCCAAGACTCATATAAAACCTTTTTCTAGCAGCTCTCTAGGAAACAAATTTTGGATGCAAAGTTCTAAGTATATTTGAGGCCATATCAGAATTTGGTGTGAATAAGATTAAAATTTAGAAAAGTATACTCTTTGTTTAGGTTCCTAGAAAGAAGCAATCTGTTGTCTAATTGACTGTAATAGATCCTAGAATGGTTTAACAAAATCGAATCAGAGGTAGCTTGAAACACATGACATCTAAAAGAAAGACCAAAGAGGAGTAACTGATGATTTATTTGAGTGCTTCTGTTTTCAACATAATGATGTCTCTATTTGTCCAAACACATATCTGAACATGTAATTATGGCTTCCCAGAAGAGAAACACAAGCTGGTATTCTTGTGCTAACAATGAAGAATACAAGTGATTACTTTTTCCATTTCATCTGAGTACCATTTAAGCTTCCACATTGTCAACCACTGGCCATAGTATTAAGAGGGATGAGGCCAAAATGGGTTGCTGGAAAAGGCACGCTTACATGGTGACTGGGTCATGAAGTGTTGACTATTTCAAAGTCATGTCCAGCCTTGACAAGAAGAGCATCATGTAACTGTACATGGGGAAGGGGTGGTAGGAATCAGAACCGTGAAGAACATGGTCAGAACTTTCAAGAACCCTTGTCAACACTTTGAAAGATGTGGTGCAGGGACATCAGAGAGCTTTATGCATCCCCCAATCTCCTGCCCCCAGAAGAGGCTTCTTAGGAAACTTAGAATTACAGACTTCTGCATGAGGGAGATTTTCAGAAATGAACCTGTCCAGTTCTTCACCCAGGATAGGAGACCTCTGTGTTCTATGCCAGCACACAGACATCCAATTCTGCAAAATGTCTTTTGACAGGGAATGCATTAAGCAGCCCTTCTGCTTTGGTAAATTTCTGTGCTTTGGAACTGAGACTGAGCTGAAACCACTGCTGCTACTTCAACCGTTGGGTCTTCATTGGAACTTCTAGACTTATTTGAATCTATCTAAAATCTGACTTCTTGCCTATTTGGCCAAACTTCTAATGGTGCTCATTTTAAGACTGTGCTTTTTGACTGAAATCCTCTACTCCTTTCAACTGCTCATTTTGTGGTAGAAGAGGGTTGCGGCTGTCTACAGCTCATGGCCCAGCTGTTCAACCGTCCTTCACAAGGACAGCGTGCTGAGAGACGCATAATGCTACACATTATGGTTTAGATCTACAGTGTCCCCCAGAAGCCTCATGTGCTTGGAAGTTGACTGGATCATTCCAGCACCATACTCACCAGAGAATTCATCTACTGATGAGTTCAGCAGCTGAATGTGCTGCTAGGAAATGGGGCCTGGATTGGGTGTGACCTGGAAGGGTGTATTCTTGTCCCTAGCTCCTCCTTCTCCACCTGCTTCCTGGATGCTATGTGTCGAGCACCTTTTCCTGACAATGCCTCCCTGCCATCCTGTTTCTGCCCTGGGATCAGCTGACCCTGCACTTAAACTGTGAGCCAAACTAAACCTTTCGTTTAAGCTGAGGCTGTTGGATATTTTGTTCCAGTGATGGAAAAGTCACTAGGAAACTGCATCAGTTTTTGTCCAAACAGTGCAGAGTATGATCAGATTTTTAATTCCCTAAACTGAAAATCATACTTCTTCAAAGGCAACCTATTTCAGGTTCATTTTTATTGCAGTTGTACCACACTTTTTATTTTATTTTATTTTTTTGAACTTCTAGCATTTGACTTCTACTAGGCTAAGTCTGCCTGGTTCTATCCTGTGTATATATATATATATATATATATATATATATATATATATATATTTTAAAGCAGTATAGAACTCCATTTATTTCTATTAATTTTGTCTCAAGTCTTATGATACCTTTTAAAATTGCTAATTCTTTGTACTTCATATTATCTACCTCACTAGATTCATATCCTCGGTGTGCCTTCATCCAAGCCACTGGTACTAACTGTGAACAGAACTGAGACTATCTGGAAATGGTCCATGGTCAACCTAGCTGCTCAAGTCAGAATCCTGGAAGTCAGCCTTGATCTCTCACCTACTCTCATCCCTCAAACTTACTGGCAATGTCCTCTCATTTGTATTTTCAAAATATATCCCAAATACATGTGCTTTTGCCACTATAATAGTTAACTGTTGCATCAGTTTGAGTAAGAAGTACCCAACTGATTGAATTAGTATAGATTGGGTGTGGCTGGACAGTTTATTGAAGACAGAAGATCCACCCTGGGTGTGAGTGGCACTAGCCAATCATTTTGTAGTCTGAAGAGAATAAAAACGGGAAAGAAGAAGGAAGCTTTGCTTCAATTTCTTCAGAAGTGCTCCAGTCTTCTCCATTGCCTTGGGATGTCTGTCTGCAGGTTCCTAGCACAAACCCTCCCCGACCCTCCCGGCTCAGACCTTTCAGCCTTCTAACGTGGACCCTTCTGCTACCAACAGTTCTGCAGCGAGTTCCAGGTCTTCCTCCTTTGTTTGGCTCTCCAGCACACAGACACCCTTTTGTGTTTTTCTACATCTGACCCTGCAGGTGGTCATTATAAACCTACCTTGTAAATCACATATATACATATATTATACATAATTATTATTATATTAAATCTGTTACTCTAGTGAGCCCTGATGAGTACAACCCCCATTTCAACCCAAGATACCATCATCTTTAATTTCTGGGTAAATATGATAATCTTTGTCTGTCTCCCTTTTATTGCCTCCTCAGATCCATTCTCCACCCAGCAACCAGAATCATCTTTTTATTTTATTGCTTTGTTAGATATCACTATTACTAGATTATAGAACAGGCCATGACAGTTTAATTCGCCTTTTAGCCTACTTACATTCAACACCAAATCCACAACTAATAGGTCCTTTGCTAAGAATTTGGTGAACTTATAAATATATGATCTTATTTGCAAGTTATGTGAGACTATGCCAATACTTGACTAAAAGACTCTCTACCTAAGATAATCTTGTGACCTACTAGTTCACATGTATCTCCAAAACTGACATTAGTTTAGGAAAACTTGTGAGGTTTTTGGAGCACTGTTTTCTGCAGTAATTCCAAATAAACAAGTTGTTGAATAATTTGCTCTAGAACATTCTCTGGGATCTACTTTTTGCCATTTTTGAATGCTAGACTGGAATATACCCACTCTAGTCCTCAGGGATACTTAGGCTCTCCATGATTTTTTTAAGATATTTGGACAGTAGTTTCATGGACACTTACTCTATTTGCTGCAAGAAAATTTTGACTTATATATTAAACAATGAACTTCTAGGCATCTATTGGAAAAATATTGGTCATTGTTTTAAATCATAATGGCAGGATTGCAATTCTTTAGTTTT
>RJWM01014839.1:0-15563 GCA_004363535.1 Dasyprocta punctata | reverse complement strand
TATACCTAAAACCCACCAAGAAACAACCTCATAATACTTTAAGAGAGGTGAGACTATCTTTTAAAAGTCAAGTTATACAGATTCATACAACACACCTAATCCAGCACCAGAGCCCTTGGGAGGTGTGGAGGTGAAACAGCCACCACTGCTTTTGATCCAGAAATAGCTCCGAGGGGGTGTTTGGGGCTGCCTAGCAGCTGAGTGCTTTCAACTCCTCAAGGACTTGTTTCTCTCAAAAGCACTGAGAACCCTTAACCAGCCCACCCTAGCATGATGCTCCTTTGCCAAAGCTGAACGCAGCTTTTCTCAAACTTTAATAAATTATGACTCTTGTTAAAGTGAATATTCTGGAAATGTTAGCCAGAGCAATTACACAAGAGAGAGAGAAAAAAGGAATAAGCATAGGAAAAGAAGTTAAAGTATCATTATTCGGAGATGACTTGATACTCTACATAGAAGACCCCAAAAACTCCACCAAAAGACTCCTAGAGTTAACCAGATTCAGTAGCATGGCTGGATTCAAAATTAACAATCAAAAATTAATAGCATTCCTGTACACAAACAACAAACTCACTGGGAAAGAAATTAGGGAAAACATGCTCTTCAAAATAGCATAAAATAAAAAAAAGAAATACGAATCAATCCAACAAAGGATCTCTATAATGAAAATTATAGTACTCTGAAACAGGAGGTTGAAGAGAAAACCAGAAAATGGAAGGATATCTCTTGTTCATGGATAGGAAGAACCAACAGTCAAAATGGCCATACTCCCAAAATTATAATATAGATTTAATGCCATCTCAATCAAATACCATTAACATACCTCACAGAACTAGAAAAAACTTTTCTAAAATTCATCTGGAACCAGAAGAGACCTAGAATGACAAAGGAAATCCTGGCAACAAAGGCAAGGCAGGAAGCACCACAATTCCTGACTTGAAATTATTCTATAAAGTTACTGTGATAAAATCAGCATGGTACTAGCAAAAAAAAGTCAGACCTGAGGATCAGTGGAACAGATTAGATGACACAGACACAACTACAAACACACTCAGCTACCTTATCTTTGATAAAAGGGGCCAAATATGTTCACTGGAAGAAAGAAGGCCTCTTTAATAAATGGTGCTGGAAAAATTGGCTTTTCACATGCCCAAGACTAAAATTAGACCCATATCTATCACCAGGCACTAAAGTAAAGTCAAAATGGATCAAAGATCTAAATATTAAAACAGAAACACTAAATCTACTGGAAGAGAAAGTAATAAGTCTTGAAGACATAGGTGTAGGCAGAGACTTCATGAAGAGAACCTAAACTGTATGGGAAATATGTCAAAGAAGCAACAATTGGGATCTCATCTTACTAAAAAGCTTTTGTCCATCAAAAGAAATCACCAACAAAGTGAAAAGACAACTCACAGAGTGGGAAAAGATTTTAGCCAACTGTCCCTCAGACAAAGGACTTAGACACACACACACACAAATATGTACATATAAGGAACATACAAGGAATTGAAAAAAGTCAGACCCCTCCCCTCAAATTCAAAGACTCAATCCAAAAATGGGCAGCTGAGATGAACACACACTTCTCAGATGAAGAAATACAAATAGCAAACAAATACATGGAAAAATGTTCAACATCACTGGTCATTTGAGAGATGCAAATTTAAACACTGAGATTCCATCTCACCCCAGTAAGAATGGCTACCATCAAGAAATCAACCAATAACAAATGCTGGTGTGGCTGTGGGGAAAAAGGAACCCTTCTCCACTATTGGGGGGAATGTAGACTCATGCAAGCACTATAAAAATTAAAGTGGAGGTTTCTCAAAACACTAGAATTAGTGGTCCCGTTCAACTCAGCTATTTCCCTTCTGGGTATTTTCCCAGAAGAATTGAAACATCATACTACAGTGACATATGTGCACCCACGTTTATAGCAGCACAATTTGTAATAACTAACTATTATAAACAACCCAAATGCCCAATAACTGAGGAATGGATAAAAAAGATGTGGTATTTTTATATAATACAGTATTACTCAGCTATAGAGAAGGATAAACTTGAGACATTATAGCTAAATGGATGCAACGTGAGACCATACTCATAAGTGAAATAAATCAGACTCGTATGTGTAAATAGCATATTGTCTCTCTAGTATAAGAAGCTGAAAGAATAAAGATCCAAAATGTACAATAGATATTGTGAAATGGGAAGAAACTGTTCAAAAAAGAAAGAGACACTAGGATGGGGGAAAGAAAAGGAAAAAAAAATATGCATACATACAAAATAGTTGAGATATACTACTAATTTCTACTAGTTCATTGAAAAGAAAGGTTTGTGCCTATATTGTTTGCTCAGTTTTTCATGCCTGTATCTTGTCATTAGAGCAACTATTTGGAAGATAACAATACACAATGTATTAACCATTGTTACTTTCCTACAATCTTGTTTTGAAATTTTGTACCAGCTTTTATTTTTTTGTCTTTAAAATAAACAAATGATAACAAAAAAAAACCAAATATTCTCATTTGGCTGCTGAGGGGGTGGACCCAGCTTCTACATTTCTAACCAGTATTCCAGAGATGCCGATGCTGCTATTCCATGGACCACACTGGCACAGTGAGATGGGAGGTCCCAAGCTGTGGCCTTGTGGTACATATCTCTTGATTGTTTCTATTTCTCACTAAAGTTATACTGTGGTGACATCCCCTACCCTGTGGCTGCAGTACGGGGCCAGGTCAGTATCACAGCTCAATTAGTGGGACCACAGACCCACACCTGCCCAAGTGAGACTGATAAAGGGAAGCACTGACAGCTGAGTCACTGTCATTCCCACTGGATGCTGACTAGCTCTTGACATAAAAAGCTAGGCCTTGTCTACTTTCTTGGTTGACTAATTCAAGCTTTACTTACTTTAGCAGGTTATGTGTCTATGCATTTTTTCAAACTCTCCTCTCATAAGTCTTTCCTTCTTTTATTTTTTTTATTTTAAAGAGGATAAAACCAAGGAAAATAAAACAGAATAAAACCAATCAGAATAAACCAGTATAAGTGATACATGACTTCAAGTCCTTACAAAACCAACAATAGTTACCATAATGCCTTTTGTTGTCTTCAGAATAGCTGCAGATACCTTCGGACATAGTAAAAATCGAATGGAGCAGTACAGAATAGAAACAATAAAAGCAAAACAATGAATCCAATAAAGGACTTCAAAACAAGCCAATGGTAAATCCAAAATGGCTACCATAATAGGTCTTGCAACCTTTCAAATAGCTGCTCATGCCATCAGATTTAACATAAGCAAACAAAACAAAAGAGAATAAAACCCAACCCAACAAAACAATGAAAATGATAGGGTTTCCCTGCCGGGATCGCTTCCTGGTGAGGTCTGGTTCTCTCCCCCTGCAGTCTGTGAATGGCACTGACTCATAGAGAGCTCACATGTTTTTCCTTCTAAAAGTGATCTGAGGCTCATCACACTTTCCTTTGTGATTTTCTTTTCTGTTTCTTCTGTCCTTAACCTTTTTCCTTCCTCCTTTCTCTCTTCTTTTCCTTTTTTATCAGATGATCTTGTATTGAACTATTTTCCTCTGTTCCCTGGCGCTTCCCCCATGGCACCACCACTGATGGCACCACCACTGATGACATCTGTGATGGCTGGAGGGTAGTGGCTGTCAACACTGCAGCCCATCAACTGGGCAGTGCCCAGGATATGCTTAAGGGTTCCAGAAAATTCTCTGGCTAACCATCCAAGCCGCATATATTGGACAATATTGACTATTTTGTCAAAAGTTATTATTTCCACTGTGATGGATGGCCTGTTTCTGTTTGCCTCTTGGTTGTTCCTTGGGGGCTTTGGTGATTGGGGCAGAGGTGACACTACCCTCTGTCTGGGGCTGTCTGTTCTGAATGGTGAATTTCCCTGTCATCCTCAGACTCTTCCAGTCACGGGCTGCCTTGGTGATGTCCATCACTGATTTTTATTGGAGACAGATTCAGGGGGCCAATCCTGAGCCAAGGTAGATGTGGCACCCACTTTGCCACATGTACCTCAGGTCCACAGCTTTGATCTCATTGGGGTTGAAGGGTGGCATGGTGGGGGTGGCTGAGGTCACATGAAGCAGGATTCAGGACAACTGAAGACAGGTGCAGCTTGGCCTCTTCTGAGCCAAAAACACAAAAAGCTAATTCTTCCTCTTCTGAATCTAGCTGGAAGCCTAAACCATCCTCAATTAAGTGAGAATAGTCCACATAAAAACTCCTGAGTAGGAATAAACACAGATTTTATCATTAGTCCTGTTTTTATTTACCCATAACTCTGATTTCAAAACTCATAGACATTCTGCTGCTGGCTGAGCCAGAATATTAAACAGTACAAAAGAACTAGATAAGCCCTAGAAAACATGTGCTTTTTGACCAGTCATCTTGCTCCAATCTTTCCCTTCTGTTGCTGTCTTCTCTCTCCCTTTCTTCTCCCTCTGACCTTTCCAAGCTGTTTCAACTCTTTTCCTGAAACTTTTCATTCATTTTCTAATCTCTATTATCTCTCCCTGGTCTGCCCCCCATCCTAGCTCTCCCTAAGGGAAGTACTTGTACGAGGTATCATTCAAAAACTCCGTCGAAAAGAGAAGAGGGGAAAGGATAGAGGGGCTATGTAGTGCGGTGGAGCCCTGACTGAGGACAGAGACCAAGCAGATGAGGAGTTGCCTGCTTGTGTCACTGGAAAGCACAACTCAGGGGCTTTCCAGGCTCCTGTGAGTCAGTTGAGAAAGGAAATGGCGATGTTTGTGTGAGAGGGGCTGAAGTGAGAGTCCATACTGTTTAACAGGGCAGGGCAGGAGACACTGGCTAGAGGTTCTCTGGGAAGTGTAAGGTTAGGAATGTGGCCCCTGGCTGGTGGAACCCACACCAGTGGGAAATGTAAGCAAAGAAGCAAGGGACACAGGCAAAAATTCTTTCTTCAGAACTCAGATAGAAAAAGGCATGCCTGGAATTGAAGAAAGAGGGAAAAGGGTTCTGAGTCCCTAATTCATATGATCATTTTAAATATGTCAAAATGAGGATCTTTTATATGGAAATGAGTTTCTTAAGAGTTTCAATTTACTTTAATGGGGATTCAATATAATGAATAAATTTACTTTATTGGTCATTAACAGTAATAAATTTTGGGGTATTCACCACGTCAGGCCCATCCTAAGCACTTTATAAAGCATTTCTCTTATCAAGTAGTACTGTTTTTCTATTCTTTTTTTTTTTTTTTTTGCGGCACCGGGGATTGAACTCACAACCTTGCGCCTGCCAGACAGGCGCGTAAGCCGCTGAGCCAAACTCCCGGCCCTGGTTTTTTGAGGCAGGGTCGCACTGTGTAGCTCAGGCCGGCCTTGCACTCGCGTTGTAGCCCAAGCCGGCCTCGAACTCACAACGCTCTGCCTACCTCAGCCTCCCGAGTGCTGGGATTAAAGGCGTGCGCCACCACGCCCGGCTTGTTTTTCTATTCTTATTTTATAAATAAGGTAACTGAAGCCCAGAAAGGTATTCTGTCTAAGGCCACACAGGTAGCATCAGAAGACAAGCATGCTAGGATTTAGTAGCATGTAATTACTGTAGTGTTTATAAACTGGTCTAGGGAATGATAAGGATAGTTTTATTTTTATTATTAATGTTACTTTTGGTTTTTACAGAGAGGGCCTCACTGTATAGTTCTGGCTGGCCTTGGCCTCACTATGGAGCTCAGGTTGGCTTTGAACACGTGGCAATTCTTCAGCCTCAGTCTTTTGAGTGCTGGGATTATAGGTATGTGTCATCATGCAAAAAGGCTAGTTTTCAGTGGCTGGCCCAGAAAATAGCAGGGATCAATTATTTGTATAATTCTTTCCATTTTCTTCCTTGTAGGCAAGTTGAAATTCTTTTGCCTTCTCTTAAACTATCCTCATAGTTGGTTACATATTTTGTTTTGTCTAGATAAAGAAATATGCACCACTGATGTCCAAATCAAATATCTAATAAAACCCTAACAAGAGGTATTAAAAGACTCATGAAGGCAAAAATAGAACTTATCAGTTTAGTTAGCATTTTGTAAAGTTAAAAAAGTTAGCAGGAGGGCTGAGCTGAGGAAATTGTAACAGTAAGAAAGCCATGTGTTACTACCACTTCCTGTTTTTGCCTGTAGTGAGCAGAGTGCTGTGGGTTTTGGGGATGCTGTTGACATATCGTTGTTCCTCTTCTTCCATTCCACAAGGATAACTAGTTCCTCTTCTCAAACCTAGATCTTTACCCTTTAAAATGATGACCTCTTTTACATCTTTAAAAGATACAACTTTTGAGTGGCAGAAAAGTTACACACACTACTGAAATAAAGATGCAAGTGGTACTGGGTAGGATGATGGATGTGGAGTTTCATCCATACTTTCTTTTTCTATGGTAACAAGGTACACTTGAGAGATGGGAAGCACAACAGGAACACCCAGTAGACGTGTTGGCACCCACTCTCTCTTCAGAAATTAGTGTCATCCTGGGCAAGCTACTTCACCTCTGTGAATTTGAATTTCTTTATCTACAAAGTGGGGATGCTAACTAGGTTTGTTATAAAGCAGCGATGGTGAACCTATGGCACGTGTGCCATAGCCAGCTGTTCGTTATTATTGAAAGCTCCAAAAGGTTAACCATTGCCGTTATAAAAAGTCCATGAAACAATGGGTAATTTGTAACTATCTTCTTTTTAAAACCATTTTAAAAAGTAAAAGTATTCTCAGCTAATAGGTCATACAAAAAGAGGCGGGAATGGCTTTGGTCTGTAAGCTGTAGCATGCCAGCCCATGATACAGACGTAGATCTTTGATACCGTGTACCTGACATACTGAGAAGTCTGTGGTCCTAGAACAAAGCAAAGCTAACTAGCCCACACAGGGGCAGTTTTCCAATCTATTTAACCTGCTACCGCTCTGCAGGTTGCAAAAGTTCCAGCTAATCTTGCAAGTCCAACTCTCTGGACTACAGTTAACCTACCCTCCTGTGCTGGTCTACTGTAAATCAGAAAGTGAGCAGAAGAGGCATTCTATGCAACGTGGGGGTGAATAAAGCTGGAAAAAAAAATCACACAGTACAGTCAAATTGTCTCTTGCAAGCTAAGAAAAATACAGTGGACCAAAACAAGTGTTCCCTGTTGTCCTTGGATGACACAGACATACCTGCCGCAATCAATGTCAATGAGACCAAGTGAACTCTGGTGCATGAACACACACACACACACGCACACACACACTCCTACTTCTCTGAGGCTAAGAAAATCAAATTCTTGGAAACTATTATCAGACATAAAGTAACCAATAAGTACTCAACTTTTAAAATTCTTGGAAACTATTATCAGACATAAAGTAACCAATAAGTACTCAACTTTTAAAACGAATGGGTGGGACTCATCTCCTACACATGCCAACTCTTCCTGTTTACAAAATAAGTACTCATTGTAAGTATAACACTAACCACTTTCCCATTTCCCTTTTTTTGAAAGGCTTCTAAACCCAATGCATTTCAATAGAGTTCAATGGTGCTGCCACTGTCTTTTCTACATGTATTTCAAGTGTTGGCAAGCCTGAATGTGGCACTCCTCTCCTTCCAGTATTATGAATCCCAAACAAGAGACTCTGATGCCAATTATTTTTTCAGCCAACTAAGGGACAACACTTTTCTCTTCAGATCATTTCTAAGGAACCATGGACCATAACTCAAAGAATTTTAAAAACAAGTAACTGATGGACAAGATGGAAGATGAATGTGACTATATCCATGGACCTCCTAGGATCATCCGGAAGAGCAGGGTTTTCTTATTGACTTCCTTTTAACTATACCCCGTCCTTGCAGTACTGGGGATTTAACACCCAGACCTAGGCACTGAGCTATGCCCCAGTCTTTTATTCTTTTTTATTTTGAGACAGGTCTTGCTAATTTTGATTCTTCCACTTCAGCCTTCCAGGGTGCTGGGATTACAGGTGTGTATCAGCCTGCTCAGCTAACCGCCCTGTTTTTATTAGACAAGGTCCTAATTTGGCCTTTCCTTGGGAGTGCACAGAGAAGATGACTTAATATTTACAAGAAAATAATACAGATATCATCTTTGTTACCGTTAGGCACGAAGGTATCATCTGGTCAACGTCATTCAGTATTTTAGGATATATATATATATATATATATATATATATATAAAAGCAACAACAGCTCAAGAATGGGCAGAGTATTTGCAAAGGTTCACTGCAATCTCAATTCAATTTTTAGACTTTAGAGACATTTAGAGACATCAGAAAGCTATGCTGGGCTAGTAACATAAGAATATATACTTCCTGATGAGAGGAATAAAGTGTTTGAATGGATAATAATGATCAAATTCCTATAATGCACAACCAGGGATTTACAGCAATGTGCTCATGCATCTGTAATTTTAATTCTATTTCTATCTCTTATGTGTGTTCCAGTGTCAAATACTGGATTTGAAGAGAGAAGGCACTTAGTAAGTATACTGATCTCACTTTACAGAGACCTTTGTATTTTTGTTGTTAAATTTATTCCTACTAGCATGGCTATTTACTGGTTTGTTTGTAAACACTAGGTATAGACAATAAAATGATGCATTGTTTTGTTGGTAGGATAATTACAAATGATCCACCAAGGCAAATATTAGGAAAAGGACAGAGAGAGTGACCTACAATTGAAGTAAACAATCTACCACAAAATGAAGGTAATTGTAATAAATTGACAATGACAATTACTGTACTTTCTGCAAATATCAATTTAACAACAAATGCTCTTTTGCTATTCTAACCACATATGGTATTTCTTAATAGCCTCTGCACTATTTTGAGTTTTCAAATGAAGCCATTGTTAGGAAAATAAGTAATGAGCAGTGAGTCCCATGATAACCTTGTGATTATTATCATTACATTCTGCAACCTACTAAATTTTGAGCATGAATTAAACTTTTTGGTTGACTTTTACTCCTTCTTTAAGTACAACTATGATGAGGGCCACTGTTTTGCTCTAAAGCTTTGTGTCTGGTTTTACAAAATGTAATTCTTACATATCCATTCATTCATCTCTGCAGACTTTATTGCAAACTGGCTGCATGCAAACATTGTTCTAGATCTTGTTAAGGGCAGCAAGGAAGATTTGAAAGCAAAAGAATTTGACACTAATCCTGTTTCTGCAGTGTTTGGAATTGAACGGGGAAGATAAAATACATGTCTCAATAATAGAAGTGATACATATTAGAAAGGTATAGATTATACTGAAGAGAGAGGGAAGAGAGATCAACCTTTCCCCGGAAGGCTACCCCTGCATGGGGGTGTGGGAGGGCGGGAGATGGCATCTGACCTGGGCCTTACTGGACTAGCAGGATTCAGAAGCACAGAGCTGAGACAGGGATGGGGCTGAGGTGGTGGTGACAGGCGTTGTGGGTGGCCTCTACAGATGAGGGGGAGGTTAGAAGGCAGAGATAATCTGAAGGGAGATGAGGCTGAAGACACGATTTGGAGCAGGTGGCATAGAACTGATTCCTCATTCTAGCTCTCCTGGTCTAAATATAGACATGAAGAGTATTTTCTCAAGCTTTCTGTAGGTAAGAAGGAAAAGAAAGCTTTATTGTACTGGTTTTAAATTCTCTAGACACCACTTCGGGGGGGGGGGGCAATTAGTCTTTTCCCTTAAAAATAAATGGCAAAAATAAATTTAAAGAATATAGACTTTCCTTCTCTACTTCACCCCTACACTTTACTGTCAACAGTTGCCAACCCTCCTGAAATATTCTGGGGCAACATGTACGTATGTACAGCATCTGCCTGCATGCTTCTTTCCATCCAATATCTAATTTGTTTCCACCAATAATACACCTGGGAAAAATTCCTAGGCCTGTCCATGTAAGTGTCTCTCTCTCCCTCCCTCTCTATCTTTCTCTCTTTGTCTCATACTGGGGGTTGAAGCTTAGGCCAAGCTACATCCCCAGCCCTCTTTATTTTTATTTTGACATAGGGTTTCACTAAGGCCCCCAGGCAGGTCTCAAACTTACAATCCTCCAGGCTTAGCCTCCTCAAGTGCTAGCATTACTGGCATTTGCCACCGTGTCTTCTAAGTATTCTATTTTACAGAACTACCATGATTATTTAACCATGACTTGGTATTACTTGACTTTGCTATTTCTTGATGTTAATTTATTTACGTATTTATTTATTTTTGACACAGAGTCTTTCTATGAAGTCTAAGCTGGCCTTGAATTTACAATCTGCTTGCCTCAGCCTTCTGAGTGTTGACATTACATACAGATGTGTAGCACCACCACACCCAGGGGTGCTTAACTGGTAATAACCAAAGGTTTATTTTACATTTCCTAAAATAAACTAAGTTTGTGTGTTCCTGAGGCAGTCTGGAGGGAATCAAAATGTACCCAAGAGAAAGCCAGGTGGTCCCTATGAAAAATATGAGGTGGTTCAGAAGGGTTATTGGTTTTGCAATATGCTTGAGGCATGTGTTACTTCTGTGACCAAGAACTTGACTACACTTCCAATCTACAAGTTAGTACGCTCAATACTGCAAAGTTATTTTCATTACAGTAAAGAAGATGGTTCTCAGTGGAACACTAGCAGGATAATTCAGCAAAGCTGATGATTTTAGATGGTGATTTTAAAGCAAAAGTATGTTGTAAAGTAAAAAATAAACTTTAACTTACAAACATCCATTTATAAGGATAAAATTTCCCTCATGCTGTGTATTAACAATTCAGGGCTAGTTTTCGAAGAAAGCAACATCAAGAGCAAGATGGTGCTTTAGATCACACTGCTCTAGAGTCAGGCCATCCTGGATGGGTATACTGGTTTGATCCTCTGTCCCAAGGCTTCATGTAATTTGGATGGGGCTGAATCTGGCATTCATGATTGGTTTGTTGTCTAGCGCTGGGATTGGCGATGTGAGTGCTGCACCCGCCCGGGGTGAGGGCCGACATACAGAATAAGGGTGGGAGGAAAGCATGTCTTGCCCTCCCTCTTTCTTGCAGGTTTGCCTTGCTGTTTGGCGGCTGCCATGAATGGCTGCCTCGCCACGCCATGCTGCCTTGGAGCCAACTAAGTATGGACTGAAACCCCCTCACTCTGAGAACTGTAAGAAATAAACTTTTCCTTCCCTAATTTTGGGCATCAGGTATTCTGTATCAGCAATGAGTGAAAAGTAACTAGGACAGTGGGGTACTGGCACCCAATGATCTAAGTCACCATCACAGGAGAGTTACAAAGCCTCAGTCAGTTCACCCGGAAAACGGAGCTGCACCCACCCCATAGTGTTGTAGATAGGAACTGAGTAAGGTAATGTGGCACATACAGTTACTTCTATAACTACTAGTCAATAAATGTTACCCATTGTTTAGTGATTACCTAATAAATAACCATAATACTTTAATAAGTACCACATACTGGTGTTCTGCATCTCCTGCTTTGCACTCACATGCACACACATGTTCACACACAGCCTCCACACTCACTTCTCACAACAGTCCACAGAGTTGGTACTGATTAATCAAATCTTCCTTGTGTGCATCATTCAAAGTGTTTTTAGATACATAAAATTCTTTATTCCCACAATCACTACCCAAAAGGAAAAACAAGACCCCAAAAGGTCTAGGATTACAAGGCCTCAAAATTTAGGAAAATGCAAACTCTAATGCTATTCTTGCAATAGGGCAGAACTCATTGAATTTAATTGAATTAGGTGTGTGTTAAACAGAAATGACAGTCATTATGGTTAGACCAGAAAAATGAATCTGAATTCATCCAAGGAGAAGAAATGGCACCAACAGGTTTCCAGCTGAGCCCCAGGAAGAGACTGCCACCAGCCCCAGTGCGACACGCAGGAGCCTTCCCAGTTGTCCTTCTAAAGAAGTTGGACAGTTTTGGAATCCTTTCCGGTGCTGGACAGGGACCCTGGAACACAGCCCTGTACCAGATGAAATGTTTGGATCCTGTCAACTGCTCCTTGGTTTTCAGCAGCTGTAGGAGCAGCTGGTTTTACAAAAGTCACAGAGTAAGCCCCTTGTTTTGGGGTGGAAGAATTCTATGTTCTGTGAGAACTTTTAAATGTGAGTCTTTATACAACTACTGTCACGAGCTGTCACCAAGATGTGTTGTGTGGTACTCACTATTCATGCTTCTTACAAACAATTAAATGACCTAAATGGTTTATCCAGGGAAAAATCTTCCTGCCACTATAAAAGTCAAGTTTATCCAATTCTTTGCTTCATGAAGAAACTAAAGAGTCATGAGCTAGGAGATCAATCATCCCTGAGTCAGTGTAATTAAAAATCAATTGGTTTCCAGGAATGGTAGATTGGACACATGAATTTACTCCTGTTTCTCCTAATACACAAAGAAAAGGATTTTATTTTATTCTTTTAAAGGTGTAAATGTGCCAGGGCAATAAGAACTCAAGGAAAGACAACAGTAACACAGTTCTGAAGACTGGAAGGTAGTAGAACTAAACTGATAGTGCAGAATTAAGACCAACCCATTTATATCACAGAAACTCCCAGAGACACGGGCGGCACTGCTGGAAGCAAGGAACAGTGCAAGGGATGAGCTAAAATAGGCCGAATATGTTGAATCTTCTTGAAGGCACAGCTAGAATCACCAGACCAGGCCTTTGTTCCACAAAGCTTTGTGATTGCTCCTGTCCCACAGTGGAGAAGTTCGAAGATACTCAATAGTATGAGATAGAGGACTCTGGGTGAAGGGTTGGGTACACTTTGTGGGGAGGGGTATGGTAATGAAAATTGGGGGTTGGGAGAAAGTGCATGCTGGGTACTACTCCCAGTCCCTTTTCCAGAAAGATGGAGGCCAGGCCTTGACCCTGTGGGCGGGAGTCAGATCTTCTCTGGGTGACCAGAACAGCTGAAGTACTAGTATCGTAAAGAAACTGCCTTCCTCAAGTAAAGGGCCACCAAGAGCACCTCATGTGAAGCCAATAGCAATAAATTCCACATTACAGCGCCAGGCAGAAATTACCCTTGTTTTTTCCCATTCCTAATATAGCACAGAGAAGTACCACCTAACATCTGAGGAAAGAGTCTAAGATGAAAGATGGGGTCCAGAACAAAAGGAGTGTCAGTTTGCACTACAGAGACACCATCAGCACAATCCAGACTGTAGGAAAGTTCCAAGAAAAACAGCCTATTTTCTTCAACAAGTTAATTGCAATGGGGGGAATTCCCGGAAAGGTGACACGACATCCTCAAATACAAGTTACTCTTTCCACACCATGTTGCTTTAAGGATTTAGAATAAAACAGAATAAGGACTTAGAATAAAACAGCAGTAGTACATGGCACAAAGAGTAAGCTATGAAAATTGTTACTGTCATCAAATAATTGTCTTTTTACACTATGTTAACAAATAGCATAGTACAATAAATAAAAAGGAAAAAAATGGAAATCTCTGTAATACACATTTGCGAACTAAGCATATGTCCAAATTTGGAATGACTGAAAAAAATGCTAATTTGTTACAGTCAAAACTCTGAAAATTTCTTTTTCTTAAGTATTTTCTACAAACACACTGGCACATAATACATGCTCCACAGCAATCCAGATAGCAAAGTGGTAACTGGCCAGATTAAATTATTTATTTATTTATTTTTGTACCGGGGATCTAACTCACAACCTCGTGCCTGCCAGGCAGGTGCTTACACCACTGAGCTAAATCCCTGGCCCTATTTTTTGAGACAGGGTCTCACTATGCAGTTCAGGCTGGCCTTGAACTCACTTTGTAGCCCAGGCTGGTCTTGAACTCACAATGATTCTCCTGCCTCAGCCTACCGAGTGCCGAGGTTAAAGGTGTGCATCACCACACCTGGCTTAATTTGATATTTTGATCATTTAGTTGAGACTTAAGAGTGATAATGCAGAGCCCAAAAATATAAACATAAAAAGTATTTTAAAAAGTTATTTCCAAATGTTTTAAATTTAAAAAAATCAACATTTTTGATTAATAAAAAGATCTGTTCCCCTGCCTCTTTCTTGTATGCATTAGGTATATTTTAGAAAGCCATTCAAACAATAAATTTAATTATTTAAAAATATGTACCAGTTACCCCAGTTAATAGAAAACAAATAACAACCATTTAGAAACATTTCCAATTTTTTCTATGTCATAACAGAAGCCTACAGAAAACAGTTTTAAAATGGAAAGTTCCGTCATGTCAAGACTCACAGAAAAAGAAGGATTCCAGTGTTTGCCAGGGCGAAAGCAAGTCCCAAAATCCCACTGCCCATGATGGCGTTGCTTAGGTTAAAGACAGACATGCCCAGCGAGGTTGTTCCTGGAATCTGAACAAAGAAACAAATACTCACAGTGAGCCAAACAGTCTCCAAGAAAGTTCATGCAGCCAAAGCCTTCAAAGCACCATTAGGAACCACCATGGAAATAAAATTTAAGACATTCTTTTCTCAGTAGTCTAGTTACTATTTTTTCAAGTAAGTTTCAGGAGAAAAATACATAGGATATAGTTATGCTTTTGGTGCTAAACTACAGGAATTAAAAACATCTGTCCTAATTTATGTGGTTAAAAAAAAAGCACACTTATTTCAATGATACTTACATACTCGTCGCATTTCTTTTTCTCCAAATGGCTGTTTGTGAGACTTCTTCTACTTTCACGATCAGAAATAAACTTGCTGTAAAGACATGCATAACACAGCCTTATTGATTTAAAGCTTAACATCAAGACTAAATGATTTATTACTTATCAAAACAAACACGTGAACAGTTATGAACTGGTTTGTGTAAGAATTGATAGTCCTATTCAACACCTTCCTGCACTGTTTTTTTGGAGGGGGCAAGAGCAGTTGTCTGTATTCTTGTTTTACCAAATAACCTCTAAGAGCTTCAAGGGCAATTAGTTTGCTTCATTCATTTTTATATCCCTCATTCTACTTAGTACAAAACCTTGCCAATAATACGTGCTCATCTTTAGATGAAACGAAAGACAACCATAAGTCAAAAAGAGCTATACGAGCCGGGTGTGGTGGTGCATGCCTTTAATCCCAGCACTCGGGAGGCTGAGATAGGCGGAGCGTTGTGAATTCGAGGCCGGCTTGGGCTACAACGCGAGTGTAAGCCCGGCCTGGGCTACATAGTGCGACCCTGCCTCAAAAAAACCAGGGCCGGGAGTTTGGCTCAGTGCCTTAAGCGCCTGCTCTGGCAGGCACGAGGTTGTGAGTTCAATGCCCGGCGCCTCCCCCCCCAAAAAAAAAAAAGAAAAAAGAGCTATATGTTTTGAATAAAACACTATATACAAGCCGGGCGTGGTGGCGCACGCCTTTAATCCCAGCACTCGGGAGGCTGAGGTAGGCGGAGCGTTGTGAGTTCGAGGCCCGCTTGGGCTACAACGCGAGCGCAAGGCCAGCCTGAGCTACATAGTGCGACCCTGCCTCAAAAACCAGGGCCAGGAGTTTGGCTCAGTGCCTTAAGCGTCTGCCCTGGCAGGTGCGAGGTTGTGAGTTCAATCCCTGGTACCACAAAAAAAAAAAAAAAAAAA
>RJWM01014838.1:0-49331 GCA_004363535.1 Dasyprocta punctata | reverse complement strand
TGTGGAAGTCAGTGTGGAGATTCCTCAAGAAGTTAGGATTAGAGATCCCATTCAACCCAGCTATCCCTCTTCTGGGCATTTTCCCAGAAGAATTGAAAACATCATACCACAGTGATATCTGTGCACCCATGTTTATAGCAACCCAATTTGTAATAGCCAGATCTTGGAAACAACCCAAGTGCCCATCAATCAAAGAATGAATAAAAAAGATGTGGTATTTTTATACAATGGAGTACTACTCAGCTATTAAGAAAGATTGTATTGAGACTTTTATGAGTAAATGGTCACGACTTGAGACCATACTCATAAGCGAGATAAATCAAACCCACATGTGTAAATACCGTATTGTCTCCCTAGTGTAAGAAATGGAAAAGTATATATGATTCAAAAACTATAATAAATACTACATAAGGGTAAAAAACAGCTCAAAGAGCAAAGATAATCGGGAAGGGAATGGGCGGAAAGAGAAAAGGGAAGAGGAAAAGATATAAACCTGTATATATGTATATGTAGGATAACTAAAAAGAACACTGCTGAATGTATTCGTTATTGAGAAAGAACAATTAATACTCACACGATTAGATCAATCTTGCATGTCTATATCTGTTAATGTAAGAAACCATTTTAAAGATAACGATGGGCAATATTGCAACCATTGTCAAGCTTCTATCTTTTGGTTTTGTAAACCTGCACTGTTGTGTATTTACTCTAGTCATTTGTCTCTTTTGCTTGTTGTTTTTACTATATATGTTGTCTCTTTTTTTGTTTTGTTTTGTTTTTCTTCGCTTAAATAAAAAAATAAAAAAATATGTTTTATATGGATACACAGCACACACAAGTGCACACACTGAATAATAAATGTTTCATAAAACAACACACCACCTCTAATGCACCATGACAATTCTGCTAACTTCTGTTTCTACGGTTTTATTTCATTCTGTTCTATAGACTCTATTCTAGTAAATTTCATTTTATTTACTAGAGCAAGAATTATTCTCCCAAATTGACCTCAGGATTAATAATTCATGATCAACAATTTGAAAAGTTATATCTTGTTTTCAACAAACGTGGTTTGTTAGATTAAACCACCCTAATTAAATCTATAACAAAAAGTTAAGTGCATGTGATTATTGAGTTAATTTCATATATTCAGATTAATCATGTTCTTGGTAGAATTATTTAAGTTTCTTTCAATAAAAAACGATAAACTAGTAAATAATATCATTGATCTCTGAGGTAGACATGATTTTTAGTGTATAATTCAGTTTTCTGTGACCTCATTTTGTGTTCAAATAAATGGGTTTTATGAATATACAGGTTTCTTCCATGAGTCTTGAAAACTCAGTATTTATAATAAGATGTGTGAAAAGAATGGCAATTAGAAATAGTGATGGAGAGAACTGGAGTAGAATAAGGTCAAGATAAGGAAACCATCCAGAAAAATACAAAGCAGCAAAGAGAAAATAAAAACATGTACAAAGGTGAACAAACCAATAAAGAAAATATAAAAGATAAGAAACATGTTGCTACTCCCGTGAAACACTAATGCCAGTATCAAAAGCAGAACTCACAGATGAAATCACAGGCAAGTGATGAGCACTTCCACTATGCCAGGTGCTGTTCTAGGTGCTGAACGGTGCTTCTCAGGTATAGCGTCACACCAAGGCTACAAGTCAGGTGAACTTACCATCCCTACCTCACTAAGGAGCAAGCAAATGTCAGACTGCCAGGATCACACATCTCATAAATGCCAAAACCACATCGTGGGCACAAATTATCCTGCCCCAAAAGCCACATTCACCCTCCACAGTGAATACCTTTAATCTACACAAAATGATATTCATATTGACAGTAAGGAGCTTTTTAGAATCACATAAGGCAGTAAATGACTGCTATGCTGCAAGCCCACAATACTCTATGTTTAAAGCCTATTCTCTTAAGAACTATGCTGTACAGGAACTCATCAGGAACATTGGCTTATATGCTACTCTATGTGGCACTCACTTTGCAAAGGGTATTTAATCCTTGAAGCACTCTTATTTAACTACTATCATTATCTGTATTAAGTATGGATGAAAATAGTCACAGTTGGTTTCCCAGTTTATATGGAGTCATACAGGTACTGGAAAGGAGAATGTGGATTCAAACTCAGACCACATGACTTGTGAACTTCATTTTAACCCATATGAGGTTCATTATCAGGGAGGTAGCCACAGGATATCATAACTGGTATAGTGTTTAAAACTGTCAGAATTATATATTTTGTGGAAAACTTTCAAGTGGAAAGAAATAGGGATAATGATAGATGGAAATAGGGTCATGTTCCCTGGGGGAATTTTGTAGCTACTTAGTTTAATGGTGAAATTAAGATTTGAGGGATATCATTAATCCCAGTAAGAATCCTATATAGGACAGCAGTTCTGAGAAGTGACTATAGGCACAGTGTTTGGAGCTGAGCATGCTAGTGCATGGTGTAATTCCAGCAATGTGGGAGGCAGAGGTTGGAGGATTACCTGAGCTCACTAGTTTGAAATCAGCCTTGGCAACAGTAAAAGACCAAGTCTCAAAAAATACTGTGTTTAGTGAGCACAACAGGGAATTACATAGAGTCATGACTAGTTAATGCACACAGTGAAAACTCTAAATTTTCCTTTTCCAGTTACTTAAGTTTCTGATGTATTGAGGAAATACAGGTGAGTTTGTGACTTCAGTCATTCACAGATTTTTTCTTAAAACCTAACTAATATTGTTCTCAGAAATCCCCACAATTTTTCAGAAACCAGAAATATCTACCACATTTTTTTTGGCAGGAGATTTGCAAGCAGCCCATCTGAGAGCACTCTATTCAGTTCTCCTTGCTGCCGACCGGCTGCTGCCCTGTACCCACAGCAGATACAGCAGCATTCCAGACTGGTAGCAAGTTACTATTCCACACGCAGCTTTCTCCAGTGCACTCAGTTTTGTTCTTCTGAAAGCCATAAGATCTCTAAGATGCCAGATCCCAAAATGCCCAGTGTTTTATTAAATTAAATTACATAATGGTGGGAAACATAGCATATCTAGGATTTAAACTATAAAAATAGGCATGTATATGCATGTTTCTGACCCAACCTAAGATTCACACATTTTCACAATTCGCAGGTGCTTCAGCACCATAACTTCTGTGGATTTCAAGGGGCCACTGTAGAATCAAATAAAAGAGTTGAGGGAGTATCTATAACTATATGATCAAGAAGTTTGCTAAATTTAATCTGTAAAATGCTCATACAATTTATGAAGCACACTAAAATCCCACTAGAAAAGTAGGATCTGATGAAAAGAGGAGAGAAAACTGTACTTGTGAGCAGACACAATGGGTTTTGCTTATGCCTGTGAGTGGCCATTAAAAAAAGAGGCCAATTGTTTAATACCAAATTGAGGAAGCATTGGGGTTCTGAAATCTGAGGGATCTGGGTTTGAATCCGGATCCAATCAAGCTCATGGCAAGCACTGATCCAGGTAGTTTGGAATATTCCTTCTGGAATGTAACCATTTTCACACACTTCCTATTTTAGCTCTTCAAAATTTTTTATTATAATTTCTGCATAAATTTCTCATTTTGTTACTTTTCTTGTGAATGTAACTCATGTTTCTTATGCATCTTTTATGTTCTCTTTTTCTTCTATTTGTCCTCTTGTTTAATTCTTATTTCCATTCATATAACCCAGTATGGTGAGAATTTTTTAATGGAATGTATACTGAAAATTAGTATAATTGCTAGATATGAGAGACACTTAACTTGAAGGGAATCAACTTTTGAAATTTCAGAAATAGTGAAATATGTAATGCCAGTACTCATTTGAATTTATCTTATTTGTTTATTTGTTTGTTTATTGACTTTGATACAGGGTCTTGCTATGTAGTTCAGGATGGCCTTGAGCTCACTTTGTAGTGCAGGCTGGTCTCGAACTTGAAATAATCCTCCTGCCTCAGCCTGCTGAGTGCTGAGATTACAGGTGTATGCCACCATGCCCCGCCTCATTTGAATTTAAACATGGGATGAAAATTAAAACTTGTGGTGTACTTATAATAGAAATGCTTTAATAAACATATCAATCATTAGAAAGGCATGTGTCTAGTAAACAATCCTGACTTTGAACAATTTCAGTATAAAGGTTACTCAATTTTGATGTTGTTTCAAATGATGACCCAGTGGTTTGGGAATAAATGAAACTGAAAAAAAAATTAAAATAAATCAGACCATAAAGTGGTGCAAAGCACAAAACTGGGTTTGTAACTCTTATTAGGTCAAAAGCTGAACAGGAGTCACATGAGGCAGGCAGCTTTGTTTAGTGTGGATAAAGTGGCTCTCCTTACATCACGTCAGATATAACCTGGAAGATTTATTGCAAGGATGAGTCACTAAAGGAAAAAAGATTGGATTTATGATTATGTATAATCCAAGGAGAGAGATGCCCAGAAAAAATATTTATTTATGCATGGAAATAGAATGATGCAGTATGTCAAATCAAAAGCATGTCAAATCTATCAGTTAAAATGAATGTGAGTACCCTAAATTCTTTTAGATAGACACTGTCAGTGATGTGGAAGAGTGGTTTTATTGATGTTTTAAAGGTAATGGTTGTATCAAGGGCTTTTAAAAGGCAGAACATTATTTTTTTAGAAACTTTTTGTGAGATCAATATATAATATAGGCAATAGTAGCACAGTAATGGTGGAAACAACTGAGGGGGCTTAAAGTTCTCAAAAAGAGCAGATTGACTATTTAGCAGTTTTAAACATAAAACATGGAAATAGGTATTGTTTTTCTCACTATATCTAAAAAATATACACACATGCGGACAGATCAAAACTGAAAATAATTCTAAATTTTAAAGATGTATTTCCAATTGATCCTTATTTTCAATTGAAAAAAATATTCTTTGCCTTATGTAGCACTTGCTTTGCTAGTGATTTATACAAGGACATAGTACTCGTATCGGATAACTCAGTAATGGTAAAGTTTCTGATGTCTCTCTGGTTTCCTGCAAGTGGAGTTCTAAAGAACAAGAAGAGATTTGATCAAAAATGTAGTTTAAAAAATGTACTTGGAACAAGAATGTGTAAGTTTGGTAAAAATGACAGGAACTATTAGAACGAACAAAACTGGGAATTATGGAGCCAAAGGCACTGTTCTTTCCAATTGTTTTGGTACCATAACAAAAGAACCCTTTTTTTGCAAACATCAGAATCTTTTAAAATGGTCCATTGAGGATAATTCGTTTGATAAGAGATGCTATTACAGAGAGGGATAGTGAGAGAGACAGAGGGCCCATTTTCATTCCAAGTTAGCAAAATATCAGAATGATTTAAACTGTAATACGAAGACATCTCTCACAGGAACTATATAGCTCTGGGATTTAAAGAGCATGGGTAGGTATTTTCAGTTGTAAAATCACTTTGTAGAGTAGAAAGGGGAGAAAGAGCAGCAATAGAAATAGTCATTTTAACCTACAGTGTGTAAACCTCACCAGGCCTTCTGGTCACAGCTATTAACTCATTAAACACTAGGCATCTCCACCTGCTCTCAGGAGTTCAGATATCACTCTGTCCACAAATAAGACCGACACTTTCAACATTTCCCAAGGGTTATATGCAACGAGGTTGGTGTCTGACAGAGAGATAAAGGGTAGGAAATAGAAAATGCAATAGAAATTGCATTTGCATTGTAGTTCAGATCCAGCCACCATTGCTGAAATATTTAGAAGTCACACTCCTCACATCTGGTCCTTCCTTTGAAGGTAGGTGTGCTGTACATCAGAATATCATTTCTATTTCTCTTGTCTTGAAAATCTAGCTGCTTGGCAAGGCTGTATTAGTTGCTTAGGTTATACCATCTTTTGCAGAGGGAAATTTAGAACTTTTCTCTCATCCAGCTAATTTAGTCTTCATGTGGATGTCACATAGGATGCTGAATTGAGAAGAAGTTTGTTACAGGATTTAGAGAAGCAGAAAAAGAGAGTCACTCTTCTTGGCACAGCCAGTTGGTACCAAAGGAGACTGCAAAACTCTTTCTTTCTTCGTCTTCTCTTTCTTTCTTCTTGGAAAACATGGCAAAATCTTGGAGCCTGGTAGCTGCCTGTAGTCAAAAGACATTTGGGCCAGCTTGTGAATGCCACTGAATTCTGCCCAATGCAAGATACACGAATTCATTCACTGGCTGTCCTCACCTTGGATTTGAGCACCGAAGACCAGTAAAGAGCCCCGTGATCTGAGGATTCCAAGGACCATGCCTGTGCACAAGTACAGCACAGGCTCACTATTGCTGTCCCAGCTTTGCCTGGGCTCCAACTGTGTATGTCATGGAATTGAAAAAACATACTCTGTATCCCATAAAGGTATCCTTTTGTTTTTATTAAAACAAAGTTATCACTTAAGTAAAATATTTGCCTTAATGAACACAGCTAAATGTATTATTTGTAACCGTGTAGTTATTTTCATAGGAATGTATGAATATCCTCCTCATGAAGATTAAAATGATCAATATTAAATAAATTAAGCACAAATTTCAATATCACGATTTCTCTTATATGAGAAACCCAATATATAAATAAATTACAGAGCAGATTGTAAGATCCATAATAGGAAACAAGGAGATAGATCTTTTGCAAAAAGGAAAATGACCAAGAGATGGAGAGGGAAGGGTGAAGAGGGAAAAGGTTGATAAAGCAATTAAGCTGTTTTACATGCATGCAACAATTCTGCTCCATGAATCATTATGTACTGCAAACAGGTACTAAGAGAAATATAAACTTCAGTGCAAAGATTCAAAGCAGTGGTTTCACAACATGTAAAATTTGTGGCATCAATAAACTTTACCAACTCATTACTAACACTTCTGCTCATTCCCCTGCATTTGCTGGTATCTGACAACAATTACACAGCTTCACATACAGTCTTTGGCAAACGCACCGCCATAATGCTTGCCAAGGAGAAAACTGTAGGAGGCAGTGTTTTTGGGCAGAAGACTCAGGTCCTATTTTGAAAAATCTCAGAAGTACAAATTATACCCAGTTAATAGAGGAGAAAGTTGCTATTGGGAGCAGTTCATTAATTTCTGAAGAATAAGCAACTATAAAGATGAGAGTTCCAGGACTGAATTTTGTTGGTCTTGTGAACTGATTCTAATGTTGTCAGTGACTTGAATTCTAATGTTGGTGATTCTTTTTCATGTTTGTTTTTATTCTGCCTTCTCGAGACTTTGTTTGAAAATTCACCAATATCCTCTGTACCGGACTCTGACATTCAGCTATCTCTCCCTGCTCTCAAAGCCCCTGCAAATTAAACAGACTGGAGCTTTTAAATAATGTATCAAAATAAAAGCAAAAACAGACTCAGTTCAGCTTCATGGCAGATGTTGTAGTTCTAGACTGAATTAGTTATTAAATCTGCGTTTCCATCATATGTGTTTATTGTTAATTTTTGAAAAGATACCAAACTAAGGAACTGCATTTCAAATCCTGTCTTGAAAATGTGCTTATAGCCATGGACAGTCAGGCCAGGTGTGGAGGCAAAATTAGTTAGTGAGGAGCACATGTGGTGGCTCTCAGTAGCCTGTATTTCCAATGCAAATTTTCAGGTACTTACTGTTCATTCAGAGGTGTAGTAATTTCAGCATTTTGCAGGACAAAGCTAGAGCCCTGTAAGCGTCTGAGGTTGGACAAAGCTTTCTTGTAGACTCAGGAGAAAACTAAAAAAAAAGGGCAAAGTCTTTTAGCGATTCCTTTGGAATTCAATTTTATTTTATTAGCCAGTGGGATTCACATCTTGCATAATAATAACTACACTCTTATAATTGGACATTCATTTTTGGTTAGTTCAATGAATATTATTCAGCAACTGTTTACGTGTGTGCTGGCCTGTTCTAAAGTTCGCATTGTAGGTCTAGGGATGTAGCTCAGCAGCATAACTGCCTGCCTGGCAAGTGCGAGGTCATTTCAATCTCCAGTACCAAAGGGGGAAAAAAAGTACACATTGTTAAATAAACTGTCAATGTCACATGACAAGCATAACTAAGACTCTTGTTTTTAATTCAGTGATTAAACCTTGACTTTAAAATTTCCTGTTATCTCTTAATTATACTTTTGTTTTGTGTTAATTTGTAATAAAATGAGAAACACACACAAGAGTGTTTTTCACACAGATGGAAATCAAAATAACATCATTCTTCCTGTCTAAGCCACTTAGATTGATGACATAATGGGTTTCCCATAGAAGAATTAGGTTAGAATTAGGGAGTTACAAGTAGCACTGCACAACCTCAGATAGCTTCTGTGCAAAAGAGGTTTTGTAGTGCATAACAGGGAAAGAGAAGAATGAGTTCAAGTTGTAGATAAAAGTTGTCACCGGGAGAATCAAAGCACAGTCCAGCCATTCATATACAGTTCTTTTTGCAAATTCATGAAACAAGTCATTTTGATACCATTTGAAATGCCAAATTATCTACCTCATAATAGTATATTTTACTTTGTGTTGTACCTCAAATCTTAAATGCTCCCTGGAGGCCCATGTGCTGAGTTTTGTCTCCAGTCTGTGGTACTACTAAACAATTGGAATGCTGAGAAATTAGGCCTTATTGGAGGAATTTATGTCCTTTGGGGCCCATTTAAATGAGTCACTGAGACCCCCAACTCCTATATACTTTCTCTGGTTTTGGGCTACCATGAAGAGAACACACCTTGTTTCCTGCCATGATATGCTGCCTTACCAGAGGTCTGCAAGAATCGGAGCCAAATGCCATGCACTGATACCCCTTAAACTATAAACCAAAATAAACCCTTTTCACCTTAAATTGGTTATTTAAATTGTTTAGTCACTGTAACAGATATCTGACTAGTATACTTTTTAAAAACAAAACAAACCACTAGAATTTTTAAGTCCACTAATTTGAAAACTAGGCAGTTATAAAAACAATAATTTAGACAAATATTTAAAGTTTCTGAATGTGTCCCCCTTCTTTCTCAAGAACAAGTTTAAAGTTATCTACTCAAATCAGTTCAGCATAATGAAATTCTGTAAGTATGTAATGGTAGCTGTAAAAAAAAAGGATGCTGAATATGCTCAGCCATAAAGAAGGATACATTTGATTCATTTATAGGAAAAAGGGTGCACCTTGAAACCATGTTGTTAAGTGAAACAAATCATACGGGAAGGTTAAATGTTACATGTTTTTTCCTTATATTAAAATTTAAAATATAACTAATTTAAAGAGCAAAATAGATGGATTAGAGGAAAAGGAGATAGACTGTGCAGATAGAAAGAGAATCTGGGAATGGAAGGAGATGGAAGGGAAGGGGAAGTAAAATAGATCAAGTTATGGAATACGTTTCTACCAGTTCCCCACAATGAATGTTTTTGTATTATGTATTACAAACACACACTGCTAAAATATTTTAAAAAAAGAGCGCCAACAGAATTCTTAGTAGAAAGGACCAAAAGACTTAAAATTTATGAGAAATATAAAATGTACTGTTTGGCATTTGTGGAAAACTGCTGAAATTCACATCCATACCAGCTCCATGCAAGGGACATAAACATTATATACTGCAAACATGTGCCAACAACAACAACAAAAACTTCAAAAATCTCATGCCTATATTCTAATGTGTTAATTTCCTATTTCTGCTGAAACAAATGACCATGAAGTTAGTGGATTTAAACAGTACATGGTTGTTATCTTATAGGTCTGGAGAACAGAAATTGAAACTGAGGCTAGTAGACTGATGCTATCTTAGCAAGGATCTACTGTGACTGGAACTGAAGTGGAGAATCCTTCCATTGCCTTTTCGAGCATCTAGAAACCTCTTGACTTCTTCGCCTCAAGATGCTTTCCATACCAGGGCATTAGTATCTTGCAATTTATTTCTCTCTAAAAATTTAGAAAGTCTCAAATAAGGGTCTTTTATAAGAATTTTAGAACATTTGTAAACATGTTGAGCTAAACAGCCTATGTTAGGGTTTTCAACTAAACCACATCTGGAAAGTCATTGTTCACAAGTCAGAGACATCCAGTTCACATGGTCCTGTGATTGGCACATCCACATCTTGTGGGGTGGGAGGGTGCTTTTCTGCTTACCTCACTTATGCATCCCATTTCAGATGTGAATGAGACTAACAATCCTATGACATTGTAAACTATGAATATTTTATTTGATGCAAAGTGTAGATAACAATGGTAATCTCTGAAGGTGCACAGATGTAGAAAAACAGATTTGAAAAAATGTAGCAATCATTCAGGATAAAATAATTATAAGTAGAAATAGATCTGAAAGTCCAGAAAAAGACTCCTGCCATTATGTGCAACTGATTTTTGACAAGTTGTCAAAATAAATCAATAAGGATTTCTTTTAAAAAATGGTGCTTGGATACCTAAGTATCCCCCATGTTCCAAGAATGGCATTGAGACTCTTTTCACACACCATATTAAAAAACACAAAATTATTACACTTAAAAGAAGAGGATATCTTACTGTCCCTAGGTGAGCAACAGTTTCTATTGTATGTCACATCCAAAGCACAAGCAATAAAATAAAAACATGATAAATGGGACCTCATCAGTTACAATCTTTTGTTCTTGCAATGACAACCTTAAAAGAAAATGAAAAGTCAATCCTCAGAAACCAGGGAAATATTTCCAAAGCATATACCAGATAAATAGTTAGCATTGGAAATTCATAAAGAACTCCAATAAATGAAATCACAAACATTCTTGAAGTTCATTAGTGAAAGAGTTCTGCGTGAATCATGGCTTGAAATATTTTATAAAATTACACAAAACTGTAATAGATTGACTTAGCTTGGATTTTGGTGTGTTTTGCTTTGAATTTAAATATGAATTCATGGAACAATTCCATAAACAGTAACTAAGAACTTGTTATAAGCTTGTCAGTGTTTTGAACCCAGGGGAGTCAGTGCTAAATTTATGATATTTGGTAAGCTTATATATAAGCATGACTGAAGGAAGAATTGAAAGCTGTTTAAACAAATGGTCTTACCCAATCATGCAAATGGTTGGGTCTAAATTAAAGAACAATATGATTCATGCTTCATCACATGCTATTACTGTATTTGTAATACTGCCACATACTTGTGTCAGTTCTGTCACATTTTTAACCATGAAGTCAAAGATATGTAGTCGTGGGCTACTGTACACCTTGAATACACCATGAGTGAAACTCAATCTTTGCAAAATATCCTGTCTTCTCTAATGTGTTAGCAATACTTAGAATTTGAATTTGACTTGGGAATTGCTGATAAATATATTCCATTTATCATATAATTGCTTTATCTAAATTCCTTACTAACATGAATGGACATTTCTGGCCAATGACAGTCTCTTCAGTTAATCAACTATTTCAGTAGCTCTGGACAATTTTTTAGTATGATATGCATTCCTAGTGGTTTCTTTTCTTTTTTCCTTTCCTTCTTTTTTTTGTTTTTAAGATACAATCAAACAGTATTGTTGCTAGAAAATTATCTGAAAAAAATACCTGAGGGTTTTGCTTTGTTTTACATTTCTCGAAGAAAAATGCTAGACAATTTTAGTGAAATTTTTACTATGTTTTGAATTGGTTGTTAGAAAATGCTTAACGGATTTTGTTATTGTTTCACCTGGTTTTCATTGAATTTAGAGTGTTTTGCTGGAAAAACATTCCTTCCAAACCAAGAAGAAAAAATAAAAGAAAAGAATGGCTCTTTTAAGGAGGAATAGTTCTTGAATTAGCAAGTCAGTTGAAAGCATAAAGCTCTGAGTTAATTTTGTTGCTTTAAATTGTCAAATTGTTTCCCTGAACTTTTGACTTTTCAGAGAACTTAATAGTAAGACAAAGAAGTCCAGAGCTAGAAAAAAATATTATAAAATTTCTGTTAAAGAAGGGAGGAAAATCATTCTCAAATATAGTGAATTAAAAAACCTTAAGTGGAAAATAGCTCAAGTAATTGATGATTTAAATATGAATGGGGTACAGATGTCCAAATTTCCACAATGTTTGCATGTTCAAAAATTTTCTAATGGAAATATGGAAAATTGAAAGTTTTCATTCATATTTTTGTTCATATATTTCATTTGTTTTCAAAATATTTAAAGGAAATAAATAATATTTACTGAAATTGACACAAATCATGTGTTTGCAGATAAAATGTAGGAAGTTGCATTCTCCACTATAACTGGATGAAGCTAGAATTTTGCTAAATGCCTGGGAAACTCTTTTGTGCAAGTGTGCCCCAAATTGTAACTAACCCCATTCCTAAGACCTCCTGTCATGCATACCTATTGTGACTTTTAAAAAAACACACACTGTTTTATTTTGCTTCTGTTATCTTTCTCAGAATCTTATTTTTCCCTTGAGATCTATCCATGTTTGTCATATGTAATCAATTACTGTGTAATGGTTCCCTTTCTGAATATACTGTGAGGCATGTGAATTCTACTGCGGGAGCTGTTCGTCACCAGAATAGAAAATACTGCTTCTGTGAAAATCGTTTAAACGTAACTCACACCTACCTAAAACACGTCATTACACTGAAATAAGGAGCTAAGTTGGAGAACATGCACAGTCAACTGTCAGGAATTATTAAACTAATACAGTGTCAAGGACAAGATGAAACTGACACAGCCTAGATAAATGAGAAGAAATAAAGAAGGGAGGAACAGATCCACATACACATTCACTTTATCTGTGAGCTAGACACCAATGTAGGGCAATGAATGTTGATGGGCTTTCCACTGAGTAATGCCAGAGTAAATACATGTACACACACAAGCACACACACAAGTAAATACATTCATTTTATGTGTATTTTATATTTATGTAAAGTGAAGTAAACAGGCATACACTGAATAATGACATTTAGGTCAACAATAGGCCATATATATAATGGTAGTCATATAAGATTATGTAATTCTGGTGTCATCTAGCCATTGCAATTTGTATACATTCAGTAATATTTGTGCAAGGAAATAATTGCTTGGGATGCAAAAGGAATTAAGCTATGTTATCTATATGTACCAACATATATCAGAGAATGTAATCATTCTGCACTGCAAGCATGTACTAATAAGAGATACATAAATTTGTTATTCACTCTGGAAAAATTGCTTTATGACACATTTCTCAAAATTATGCTCCTGGTTTTAACTAATGCGTAGTTATATATATATATATATATATATATATATATATATATATATATAAAATGTATTTACAGCTTATGTATATGTGAATGTGTTTATGTTTATATTAATACTTTACTAAGATATTGCAATGTCTTACAAACATTTTTAAAACTTCTAGGCAGTCATTTTGAAATGAGAGTTTACATCATGATGAATTATGACCATACATGCATCACAATGAGAAAAATTATAAACATAACAAATATTAAGAATTGATGGAGATCAGAAACAACTGGAAGATAAAATAGCATGAACACTTTGGGAAATCAGTTGTCTGTGTATTTGCTGTAAGGTCAAAAATTTCACACCAAAGTTTATGCCTGAGAAAATTAAGGGGATAAATCCACTAAAATATGTGCACATAAATATTGCAGGACATTTATGCATAATAATCAAAACATTGAAAACAATGGCACACCAAAGGAAAATGGAAAAGATAAATAAACAATGGTGTATTTGATAATTATTAAAGGAGTCAACAGTTGTTATATGTAAACAGACGAATCTCAGAAACATAATAATGGGAAATAAAAGTCAGAAACAAAAGCACACACAGCTTTATCTAGGAGAAGTTATGGGAGCAGAGATTGCCAGCAGAACAGAATTTCATCTGGAAACTGCTATAGGTCACAAAGAAATCATGTGGTGTGTTGGACAATTCTAATCTTGATCTGTGTGTTTTTGCCTCTCACACACACCAAATACTTAAATATATCTACATGAGACTAGTGCACATCACAGGTTTTCTGGAGATTATTTATCAACTTAAAATAACTAGCGTCATATTTAAAAATGATCATATTTTCATGGGGATTATTTCCTCCACTACAAATCCCTGGTCTATCCATTAATTTATTCAGGTCCTCTACAATTGTTCTCAATTTTTAAAATTTTTTCTTTAAGTATAGCACAATGTATCATATTTTCCCCAGAGTTTTGGTTTGTATTATAATAGTAAATAATATTTTAGTATTGCAAAAATATTTTTGACTAACAGCATTTAAATATTTTTTATTTGCAGTTGTGTGAATCTTAAGTATTTTTATTCCTACTTGCATTAATCAACTAGTAAGTTCAAGGAAAACTAAGCAGAATTAATGATATTGGGTTTTATTTCCAATTCCCAGACTCCCAGAAAAAGCTTTCAGCACTTGAAAATTAATTATGGTTGGTAGCACTTTTTTCTACTAAATTAAGAATAGTTTTTTGTTTTTATCAAAATTTTTTGTTGAATTTTATAAATATCTTTTTCTTTATCTACTATAAAGAAAATGTGCTTTTTTAAATCTCATTTTTCCCAGCTTAATGACTTACCAGTTTTGATATGGTATGTTTAGACATATTTGTATTTATTTTCTCTGACATTCTTGGAGTTTCTTGACCTAGTTTTACACCTATAAAAATACTTTGAGCCCGATGTGGTGGTGCATACCCATAATTCCAGCACTCTGGAGGCTAAGGCAGGAGAATGACCATGAGTTCGAGGCCAGCCTGAGCTACATAGTGAGTTCAAGGCCAGTCTGCACTACAAAGTGAGATCCTGTCTCAAATAAATAAACAAATAAACCAAAGTTTTTTTGTATACGAATTCCAATGTATTCCATTCCAATATATTTTCCCCAATTTAACTCTCTGTCCTCTATGGGAATCTGCTTACATTTATATTATTAATTTCAAATGTTCATGTATGTGCCTTCCAAACACTCCTGCAATTCAGGCATCTTGTGGATCTTAATTTTTTGGTTAACTCCTTTTTTTATATTACATCACTAATCTTCTGCAAAATTCATTTGAGTTTTGAATTTATGTTACATAATTTGTAAATCCTGTCTATCAAAGCAAGTGGTTTAGGGCCTGTTATATTTGTACTTTTCTTTTTAAATATTTTGTTGTTGTTATTTGTTTGTTTGTTTGCAAATTTGATTGTCTTCAACAGAAGGTCAGATATCTTCAACTATAGAAATCCTGGATGATTTTCATTTCTCTGAAAAAGTTTTACTTACTTCACGCTGGACGGTGTGGGGTGAGAGGGAGAAAGCTCCCAGAGGCTGCTTGACTGCTCTGCAAGGAGAGTGCAACTCCTGTGGGGATCCAGCATGCGCTTCCAGCCAAGGTCTGCTGTATTCCCTAGGCCCTTTTCATTTTGGAAATTCTTTGTCAATTCCTATTTCCCCACTCCATTATTTCGAGATGTCTTCCCTTTTTAGACACTTTCTCCTCTTTCACTTTCATAATATGTAATGTGCATTTTGGGTCCCAGGAACTCCTTTAGTTTTTTATACAAGGGAGACAGCACAATATTCATCCTTATGACTCTGAACCATTTCATCCATGGTCATAATCTCAAGTTGTATCCATTTACCTACAAGAGCCTCGAGGTTTTCTTCACAGCTGAGTAGCTTTCCACTGTATAAAAATGCCACGTCTTTCTTGTCCTCTCTGCAGCTGATGGACAAGCTATCCCCACTTCTTTCTGGTTCCTTGTCGCATAGAATATTGTTTTCTCTCCTTTGACTTTTCATCTATGAACCCTCTTTCAAGTTAAATGTGTTTCTTGTATAAAGCATGTTGATGGATCCTGTCTTCTGATCCACTCTGCCTGTGTTTCTCTTTATTGGTGAATTGAGGTCATCTACATTAATGGTTATGGCCAATATGTACTGCCTCATCTCTGCCATGCTGTTTTCCTGCTGTTGGCTGCCTACTTTTCCTCTCCATTCAATTGTCTGCCTCGGTTGGTGACCCCCCTCTGCCACTGTTCAGTTCTCACTTTAGATTTTCCCTGGGTCCAGAGGGCCTACTTCCTTCCTTCCTGTTTTCCCCACAATGTTATATTCCAGCATCTGGACTGTATCTCTCAGAGAGGCTGTTTACTCTGCTACTTACTGTTCTGCCATCTTCCCAGAAGTCCTAGAAATCTGAGATTTTATATGGAATTTCTCTATGCTTTCATCCAGCTTCTTCTGATAGAAACATCTTGCATAACTATAGTGATTTATCAAAGTTAAGAAATTATTATTTCTATAATACTAAATTAAGAACTTTACCTGAACTTCAGTAATCTTCCCATTAATGTCCTGTTTCTTTTATTGATCCTTATGCACAACACATTACAATTTTCATTAATCTCTTCAATATCTGACAGTTTCCCAGAATTTCCTTGCTTTTATGACCTTGATAGTTTTGAAGAGTACTAATTAAGTATTTCACAGGAAATTTTGTAAATAATCAATTCAAGAAAAACAATTCCCATGCTTTTTTTACTCCTCAATTAATAAAGAAAAAGCAACATTTGAAGATTGAGTAGTCCACACAGTGAGGAAATGGTGGTGTCTATTCTTGACTACAAGATATTGAGTTCCTTCAACCACAAAAGCTAGCTTGCAAGTTGATATTTCCCCCAGAACATACATAGGAGGAGCAAAGATCAATGGACATGTTGATTCAGCCTTATGATAATCAATGTACAGAATCTCACCTATCACATTGGACCCTGACCTACAAATGTTTGAATGAATAAAATTGGTTTGTTTTACTCCCTATGTTTGTGTGACTTTGTATTAAGAAATACAAAACTAATATATAAATTAGGGGATTTTAATACTTGTTAAAGTTTATATCTCAGATGTGTCCATCCAATCTTGATGCTTTTGGAAAGTGACTGAATCACTGGGGTCCTTTTCTTATTGAGTTATTTCTGATTAGTTCTTAGCTGACTTTGCCATTAGGAGGTCAGAACTGGTCAGAAGAGTGAGTCACTTGGTATGTGACTCAAATGGGTACATCTGCTTCCCTGGCTCCTCCCTTCTCTTTCTCTGCTTCCTGGCCACCATAATTTCCTTTTAGGGAAACCCCTTCCACCAAGTTGTTTCTGTCTTGGAGCGAGCCGAACAGACACTGGACATGAGACAAACATGAGACATGAGACAAAAATGAGACAAAATAGACCTCTACTTCTTTAAATTGTAGGTGTCGCACATCTATCTCAGTGACAAGGAAAGTGACCAAGGCAATGCCTAAGGTAATTTGCTAACTGTACTAGAAATCTTAGCATATTATGCAAATTAGGAAACTTGTTTTCTATTTCAGAAAATTAATAACCTTAGAATTTCAATATGTCATGATTTACCCAAAAATGTATGATTAATCATATTGTCAAACATATTGCAACTGGATGACTATTACAGTGTTTTCTAACCCATGTAATGTGTGTTGTTTTAGATGAGATATTCAAATTACATACTTGTTTTCCCTACTTTATGCAATGTGAACACATTGCCAAAATATGGAAGATATGATTTTAAATGAGCCATAATTCTTTCACTTTCTGAACTAATGTATTGATAGAGTTTGCTTGATTTCTTTTTCTGTAGTCATTGACTTTAAATAATTAAAGTTATTTTTGCTATGTGAAAGGCAAAGCATTACAAAGTATTTTGAAATAAAAATAATATTTGAGTGCCTTCTTTATAATGCAAATGGTCTGTTGTGATTTTTTTAAATATGAACCCTGTAATCATAAAAAGTAGCAGGTAAAACTGACTTTAAAAACTGTAGCTTTTATACCCTGATTCAATTTTTTGGTTCTCTTAAATATAAGTAATTCTGCACCTTGAAGCTGTGAGAATTTTGATATATCGTCTAATGAAGAGACAAATGCAATGCACAAAATATTAACCAAACAACCTAGTGTTCTCTTTTGACTATTTGTCTAATTACCAAATATTTTCCTGTGATTTTATTTAAATAATTATAAATTTATTAGAATATGGGATAGAACCTATTTCCAAAGACAGCCCCAATAGCTGTTATGTGACTTGTTCTCTTACAATTTTGTTTTGCTGCTCTTTTATTCAAATGTGTAGTGTTTTCTTTTTCTTTAAATCTGCACTGGGCTGTGACCATGCTGGTGGCCTCTCCCTCCATCAGGAGAACCACAGAAGGGCCCAGGAGAACCCCAATATGGCCTCACTCAATTCAGAGGACCCTGAGAAGGCCTGTGAGAGCACAGGTGACTCCTCCTTCTATCGGACAGGTCCCAGTGACACATGATGATTCCAGCTGAGGTGCACACTATGGACAAGTAGGTCTAGTGGCCTGCAAAAATATGAAGTAGGAGTACAAAGAGGAGCCAAGGTTTGGTTCACATCAAAACTCCTAGGAGAGTCAGCCCACAAAGAATCCAAGACCCATTAGCTGGCCCCACAGGAGAAATTCAGGTGACTGATCCCTCCCCTACACTGTAGACCTGGTGACTTGGTGAATCCCAGTCACACAGTAGGAACCTGACTAAGATACAAACAATGGAAAGTTGATACTAGTAAGACTGAAAATACCAAAATATGAACCAAGAGTAGAAAATGACAAGACAAAAACGAAATGTAATTTCAGACATCCAACTCTTTCAGAACAAGTACAGGAGACATTGACATGGAATAAATTGGAAGACACACACCTGAAATTTCCGAAAAGATAGCAAGTGAAGTAAAGAGACAAATCTACAAGGTTATAGAGAAAATCAGACCAGAAATAATCTCAGGTAAAAAAAAGAAATGACAGCCATAATGAAGTTGTTCAGCATAGAAAATCAGGGAACCAACAAAAGGAAAATACCATGACAATGATAAGCCAATACATATTAGTTATGACCACCAACATAAATGGCCTCAATTCACCAATCAAAAGAAACAGCCTATCACAATGGATCAAGAAACAAGATCCAGCAAAATGCTATATACAGGAAACACATTTAATTCAAAAAGAAAATCATAGACTGAAAGTCAAAAGGTGGAAAAGAATATTCCAGGAAACAGGAAGCCAAAAAAAAAAAAAAAAAAAGCAGGGGTTAGCAATTCAGTTTACAAACAAGGTGAGTTTCAAACTAAAAATGATCAAAAGAGATGAAGAAGATCACTACAAACTTGTTAGGGGAAAAATTCAAAAAGAAGAGATAACAATCATAAATATAAATGCATCAACATGGTATCATCTAACTACATAAGACAAATATTAACAGATGTGAAAAATCATATAAGCAATACCACAGTTGTAATGGAGAACCTTAATACACGCTGCCACAAGTAGAGTTCAGTTAGACAAAAAGTCAGCAAAGAAATAAGAGAACTGAATCAAACATGTGAATAAGTGGAATTAGGAGACCCGAGAAGATCATAATACAGATTCTTTTCAGCTGCACATTGCACATTCACTAAATAGACCACATACTAACCCATAGAACATGCTTAAGTAAATGTAAAGGAACTTAAACTATCCCATGCACATTATCTAACCATAGTGCAATGAAAATGAAAATTAATGACCAAAGAATCTGAAAAAAACTCCATAAACACATGGAAATTAATTAACACCCACCTAAAGTACTAATAGATCACAGATGAAATTAAAAAAGAAATTAAACAATATCTACCATTAAATAAAAATACATCTATAACATGCTGAAACATATGGGGCACAAAGACAGCAGTTTGAAGAGACAAATTTATAGCACTAAATTCTTACATCAGGAAAGTGGAAGAAGCACAAATAAATAATCTAATGCAGCACCTCAAGCTTCTAGAAAAATAAGAACAAGTGAAGTCCAAAGCTCTTAGAAAGGAAGAAAATATAAAGATCACAGAAGAAATTAACACAATTGAGACTAAGAAAACAACACAAAGAATTAGTGAATTGAAGTGTTTGTTCTTTGAAAGAATAAATAACATTGATAAACCTGTAGCTAACCCTATCAAAAAAAAAAAAAAGAAAACAAAAAACTCAAATTCATGCAATGAGGAATGATAAAGGTGAAATCACTACAGATACTGTGGAAATTCAGAAGATGATCAATGCCTAGTTTGAAAATCTTTTCTTTCATAGAATGAAAAACACAGGAGAAATGAACAGATTCCTAGAAATATATGAATTACCAAAGCTGATTCAAGAAAACATAAAAATTTTCAGTAACCAAATATCCATTAATGAAATTGAAAATGAAATTAAAAACTTGCCAGCAAAGAAAAACCCAGTCCTTATATATTCATCGCTGAAAACTACAAGAAATTTAAAGAAAATTAGATGTTAATACTTCTCAAACTCTTCAATGAAATGGAAACGGAAACAATTATCCATAACTAGTTCCTGGAGGCAAATATTACTCTGATACCAAAATGAGAGAAAGACCCAACCAAAAAAAGAAAACAACAGGTCAATCTCCCTAATGAACACAGATACAAAAATCCTCAATACAATGTTAGCAAGCAGAATGCTGCAAATCATCAAGAAGATCATACACCATGAATAAGGAATGCAGGGATGGTTCAAAATACACAAAAGAATAAACATAAAACACCTTATCAACAGAGCCAAAGACAAAAATCATATGATCATCTCAATAGATTTAGAAAAAGCTTTTGATAAAGTTCAACACTCATTCATGATAAAAACCCTATGGAAAATTGGAATAGATGATCTCTACCTCAATCTAATAAAAGTCATCTATGACAAACCTACTTCCAACATCACATTAAATGACAAAATCTGAAAGGTTTCACTCTAAAATCAGAGAAGAATATGATAAGAATTTCGATGGTCACCACTACTACTCAAATGGTTCTGGTTTCATTAGCCAGAGCTCTTAGAAAAGAGAGAGAAATAAAGGAATAAAGATGACAAAGGAAGAATTTGAATTATCATCACAGATTAAAAGATACTCTACATAGAAAAGCCCAAAAACTCCACCAAAAGATTAACAGATTTCATAAGCAAATTTAACTGAGTTGCTGAATAGAAATTCAACAGTCAAAAATCAATAGCATTCCTGTACACAAACAACAAACTCACTGAGAAAGAAACTAGGGAAACCACACCTTTCATAACAGCATCCAAAAAAATGAATTTGTTAGGAGTCAGTCTTACAAAATAAATAAAACAACCATATATTGAAAATTATACTACTCTGAAAAAGAAGATTGAAGAGGATATCCAAAAATGGAAAGAGATTCCTTGCTCATGGACAGGAAGAACCAACATTGTGAAAATGGTCATACTCCCAAAACTATTATACAGATTGTATGCAATCTCAATCAAAAACCCATTAGCATACCTCACAGATCTAGAGAAAACATTCCTAAAATTCATTTGGAAGAAAAAGAGACCTAGAACAGCAAAGGCAATCCTGGGTAACAAAGGCAAGACAGGAGGTATCACAATCCCTGACTTGAAATTATACTACAAAGCTACTGTGTTAAAATCAGAATGGTACTGGAAAAAAATAAAATAGACTTGAGGATCAGTGGAACAGATTACAGGATCCAGACACAACTACAAACATACACGCCCATCTTATCTTTGACAAAGTGCCCAAACATTTTCACTGAAAGAAAGATAGCCTCTTAAATAAATGGTGCTGGAAAAACTGGCTTTCCACATGCTGAATACTAAAACTAGACCCATGTTTTTCACTACACACTAAACTAAAGTCAAAACTGACCAAAGATCTAATCATAAAACAGAAACACTAAATGTACTGAAAGACAAGTTAGGTAGAAATCTTGAAGACGTAGAGGTAGGCAAAGAGTTCATGAACAAAACACAAACCATACTGGTAGTACTTCAAAGAATCAACAACTGGGATCTCATCTTATTAAAATGTTTTTGCACTTCAAAAGAAATCACCAACAGTGTGAAGAGAAAACCCACATAATGGGAAAGAATTTTATCCAGCTGTTCCTCAGACAAAGACTCATATCTAGAATATATGAAGAACTGAAAAACACCAGGCCTCCCAAATTCAAAGGCCCAAACCAAAAATGGGCATCTGAGATGAACTTGCACTTATTAGATGAAGAAATACAAATGGCAAATAAATACATGAAAAATGTTCAACATCATTGATCATTCAAGAAGCACAAATAAAATGACGCTGAGTTGTCATCTCACTCCAGAAAGAATGCCTATCATCAAGAAATCAACCAATAACAAATTCTGGTGGGGCTGTTGGGGAAAAAGGAACCCGTCTCCACTGTTGTTGAAAGAGTAGACTGGTATAATCCCTGTGGAAATCAGTGTTGAGCCTCCTCAAAAACTAGGATTGGAGGTCCAATTCTATCCAGCTATTCCCCTTCTGGGTATTTTCACAGAAGAACTGAAAACATCACACCACAGCAATATATGTGCACCCATATTTGTAGCAACACGATTTGTAATAGCTAAATCTTGGAAAAAACCCAAATGCCCATCAACTGAGGAATGGATATAACAGATGTGATATTTTTGTACAATGGAGTACTACTCAGGCATGAGGGTGGACAAAGTTGAGGCTTTTATTGGCAAATGGATTCAACTGAGACCATACTCACAAGTGAAATAAATCAGATTCTCATATGTAAACATCATATTATCTCTCCAGTGTAAATACTGAATGAGTAAATGAGATCCAAAGTGCACAATAGATATTGAGAAAGTGAAAAGGGAAGAAACTGCTCAAAAAGAAAGAATAACTGGGATGGGGGAAAGGAGAAAAAGAGGAGAAAAGAAAGAAGGGGAATATATATATATATATATATATATATATGATAATTATATTACTAATCTCTGTTAGTTCACCAAGTAGAATGGTTTATATTTTCTTTGTTTAATCAGTTTTTCATGTCTGTATCTTGTAATCTGAGCAACTACTTTGAATGTAACCATAGGCAATACGGTATCCATTGTTAATCTCCTATTATTTTGTTTTGAAATTCTGTATCATTGTTTTTATTCTTTTTTCTTTTTAAAATAAAAATCTGCACTGGTGTTGTGATGGCTTTCACAAATGCTGTAAATGAGGGAGAGGGTATTCTAGGCACCAGGAACCTTCTACTTTAAAATTCTGTATCAAAGTAGCCACTATGTGAAAATTGCAACCAAGATGAAACCACTGTTTTTCATTGAAGATCACATCACCAATGTGAAGGGATTGTGTGGAAAGAGAGAGACATAAATTCCAGGTGTGTCAGCCACCTCCCCAGACCTTCAAGAAAAAAGGACAGTAATCGTGGATAGTTCACCCTCACAGACATCATGTGGAGCAGAGATGAACCAGTGTCTTGAATCTCTGCCACACGTGCAAATTTGTGAACCAAGATTTTTTTGTTATTGTTGGTTTTTTTTTTTGTTTTTGCTGTTATTTTGTTTTGTTTTGTTTTTGTTACAAACTTTGCCTTGTTCCGCATTTCTCTCGATGAACTACTTATGTTCTTACCTACAAGATGGGCTTAGCTCTTGGGTATTATGATCAATCTGTAATTAGCAAAGGAAAGATGTTTCTCTGTTCCTTCTCCCTTTCCTTCTATCATCGTGATGTCATTACCATGTTAAACATACTCCTATTTCTACTATCACTTTTAAAGCTAATAAAAATTTAAGCCTGATGTGGTTGTTCATACCTGTAAGACCAAGACCCTGGGAGGATGAGACAGGAACATTCAAGTTTGAGCCCAATCTGAGCATCTTACTAATTTAGTGAGATTCTGTCTCAAAAAAAAAAAAAAAAAAAAAAAGAGAGAATAAAAAAAGTATTCTGGGGATGTACAACAGTGTGAAGTCTGAGTACAAATTCTAGTACCAGAAAAAAAGATGCTTGTTTTGATATCTCTGTCTAGCAATTACTTCTTTTACTTTTCTAGAGTTGTTTATAGAGCAATAGTTTTGAAGGATTGACTACTATTCATATCCTGTCACTCTGACCTGGACCTGATCCATTCAGGTTTTTATTGCCATTTGTCTATAAAAATGTTCCTGGGAAAGATACCAATGATCTAGAAGCAGCTAAGTCCAATGAATAAATTTTAATTAGTGTCCTCTTTGACCCCCAACAGCGTTTATACAGTTGACTCTCCCCTGCAGTTTGACAGGGTAGTACTTTCCTACTTTTCCTCTCTTCAGATCTGAACCTTTGTGTTTGCTAACTTTGAAAATTGGCACAGTCAAGGTTGAGACTTTGGATATAATATTCTATATATCCACTTATGTTCAAAAACAAACACTTTTCTCCACAAACCTGCTATTGTCACCACTTTTCCTCTCTCAGTTAATGACTATTCTATTCCTTTTGCCAAAATCTTTTATTTTTTCCAGATTTTAGAAGTTTACATTTGTGATGCATAACAAATACATTCATCAAGGGGAAGTGATGGAAATACACATCAAATCTTGTTACTTCCTCTTCCCTGCTCATCTTATTCTTTACATTTGTCTATCTTTTACACTGAGTCCAGAGGAAAATGTGTTAGTTTTAATTCTCCCCTTCATGTCCAAGCTACCATGCTATCTGGACTGAATTATTCCAGTTCACTCTGAACTGTTTTTTTTTTTTTTTTTTTTTTTTTGCATGAGTTCAGAATATCTACCCTCTCTACAGCACTCAACAGAAACCTGTGAAAACTAAGTAACTTTATATTCCCTTTTAAAAGGGGTTCTCCATCTCCTGTTCTTCAAAAATCAAACCATGGTTTGTAATGGATTTTAAGGCCCTATAACACCAGTGCCTACATCTGCCAACATTTCTAACATTTACTGCAACTTCTTGGATACCTTACCTTGCTCTAACCACACTGGATTCCTGTTGATTCTATGGCACCCATAAAATTCCATTTTAGAACCCTTGAACTTTCAGTTTTCTGCAATGACTTGGGATGATTCTCTTAGTGTTTTCTATAAAAAATAAAGTAATGGCTCCCTGATATAAACAGAATTTTGTTCAAGTGTCATATCAGAGATACATTTCAAAATAGTCCATCTGAAATTGGCTTACCCAATACCCTACTGCTCCCTATTACTTTCCTTGCTTTATTTGTTCATAAGACACATTGTTATCTAACACTAGTAATCATCAGAGTCCCCTAGTTATAATGTCATCACCATGAAAGTTTAGTTCGTGTTATAGTCATTTTGGCCAGTGACAAATTCAATTCCTGGAGACTTTCACTATGCCTGATCCAAAGAGGTACTCAGTAAATATTTGATGAACTAAAGAATGAATGTGGCAAAAACTGTCAGAGAGTAGAGAAGCATCAGAGAATTTAATGAAGGGCAAAAGATCAGATTACAAAGGAAGCCATCTAGAATTCAAAATTTTAAAATTTTTAATAAAATTAACTTCCTTGCAGTTAAACCAAGGTTAGTTTTTCCAACATTTTCCAGACTTCTTTGCCATTATTTGTATAAGATTTGTCGTAGATGTGATATTATTATTTTTTCCTTGTGTGTGTATGTGTTTGTGGTGAGGACTGGTGACTTTTACTTTTAACAAAACCCTTGGCAATTAAATGAGGTGTCAACTTGAATAACACCTAGTGAGTTGATTTAGCACAGTTCTGTGTGTCTAGAAGATTGACTTACCGAACAGGGAAGATCCATCCTGGGTTTGGGTGACACCAAAAACTATAGTTTTATAGTCTGAATGGAGCAAAAAGGGAAAGAAGAAGGGTCTTGCTTCTGCTTATTCAGAAGATTTCCAGTCTTCACCATCACTTTGGCTGTCCGTCTACATGGCAAATTCTTCAGCCTTCCAGAGCAAGTTTTTCAGTATTGCAGTGCAGAACTTTACTCCTACAGATAGGGAATAGAACAGGACTCCACAGTGAGATCCAGGACTTGACTTCTGACTGGATGTTTGCACTTCCAGCACACAGGTGGCCTGTTTGCACTCTTCAACTCCTGCCTGCAGTCAACCACTGTAATACATTTTACATTAACTCTATTTCTGTAGTGAACTTTAACTGATATAAAACCTTTCCTGGCAATTAAACTAAATAATAAAATTAAAACTTCATTGACAACCTAAACACACAATAAATGTAACTATCAATTTAAAAACTATTCTAACTCAAATTGTAATTCTTTTAGATGTTTTTAAAAATTCTTACCATAACTCAAGTAAATACTCAGAGGTTCATGGTCATTTTACCCTTGACTTTTACATAAGAAGTTTAATAATTATTTAAAGTTAGGTAATGATTTAGAAAACTATATCTTATAGCAATGTAGCTCACTGACATGCCAAGTAATGTTCAGAGTGTACCATCAACACTTGTCAATACTGCATACACATTAAATATATGGGAAAAGGTGTTATAGGTAAGTGTCTAAGTTATATAATATCAATAACATCAGCATCAGCATCAATTACCATTACATTATGTGTAGATTTTTCATTAATCTTGTTGATGTATCTTACCATTCTCACTTCGTGTGGATTAGAAAACCAGACACCAGAATTCATGTAACTTGTTCAATATTACAAAACTTGTTAATTGCAGAGGAAGATCTGGTTGTGTAAATCCCTTGTTTTGGGGTACATCTTTGCCACAATTTTACCATATTTTCCTAATTTCTCCTTTTTTTTGGTTTCCTTTGCCTTTACATCTTGGTAAATTATGATAATGTTGAGAAACTTCCTGACTTCTTAATAGAGTGGGAATACATGATATAGGTGAGTAGATAAAATCCATTAATGAATTATTAATAGTAATTATATTCTCATTTAACAGATAAAGAAAATAAACATATGAATGAAATCTCTTTATTTCACAGTAATTATTAAATTTTATAAGTAATAGCTTCCTAATTATTCTTCCTGGTTCCATTGTATCTCCTGCACAATTCCTTCTCCAAAACATGCCAGAATAATCACAAAAAGAACAAAATAATGGAATTGTCTTATTTAAAACTTTTCCATTTCGTTTCACTACATTTCACAAAATTAAAGCTAATTATTTGGCACTGCAAGCCCTAATTGTTCTACCAAAAGCCAACCTCTCTGCCCGTATTTACAGTTCTTTCTTTCAGAGTAGCAGACCCATCAATCACAGTTACACTGGTTTTACTGCTCTTCCTGGAATATGCAAAGTAGGTTACATTTTGGAGGGTTTTTATACTACCTGAAATCTGCCTGAGACTCACTTTGCAACTCTTTTTCCATAGTGCATTCCTTCTAGATCCTAACTTACCAGTGTCAGTACTGTATCCACCAAAGGACCACTTGCTGCCTAATATAACTTATTCATTCATTTATCTGTTCACCTTGTGGTATCCCTATAATGCACTCTCCAGTACAGTAGAGTCTTTGCCTTTTCACACTGTTGGAACTGCAAATGGTGACACATTGAGGGTGCTCAATACCCAATTTCTGAGTAAGTCAGTGAATGAGAAGGTGTTCCAACAACACGGGAACTCTTGGACATTTATCTGTCTGAAAAGAAACTACTCCTAGACTTTTAAGTTAGAAAAATTTGACTATCCTTTCCTAGTAGAAAGAAAATAAAATGTCCCTCTTACAAGAATTATGCAGTGTATGTGAATTCACATTATGTAGTAATAAAGATTGGCTTGGTGCCACCAGTCCTGACATAAAACTCACATGTACATGAGGCTGTGTGTGGTTTCTTATCAAAGTCTCTGATTAAGATTGGGACCCTTTCTGTACATGGTGCTTCCACAGTGCTGACTTTGTAAAAGTACAGGTATGCAGTTATGAAGGAAAATTAAATGTAAAATATGCAGCATTTACCTTACTGTCTAAGCAGGGACTTCAACCAGAGAATAGTCACCACACAGAACATATACCTACCAAACTATCTCCAGTCCATGGTTATTAGCAACTCCTCGTGACAGTGACCGAAGTAATACTGAGATTGATTCTGCAATTATCGGTCTGTCTTATATTTTAAAACATCACTGAATGTTTTGGATTGAATAAGCCACATTTGAGGTTCTTAAATGATTCCAGTCAAGGGTAATCTCAGGAGAAAGATAATGGATTCCTTATTAAAAAAACCAGAAGGAGATCAACATGATTAAGTGGAATCATATGACTCTATTTGTATCCTAAACCAGCAAGTGAAATTTCCCCAGTTACATGTAAGATACAATAATAATGTGTAGCTGTTATGAAGTTTATAGGAAGTAGTTCTTAAAATTGGAAAATATGTAAAGACAATGCTAGGCCACATATATTTGATTTCAAAGTCATAAATCCCTTTGATCATAAACACAATATTCATTTCAATAAATTGTATATTTTTGGTCAACAATATGATATGAATGTAATTTTAATTTTCCATATTTTAGGACAATGACATTTGATTCTAGCTGGACCTTGAAACACAAACAAATTTTATAGGAGAAAGAAAAAGTGGGATAGGGAATAGTGAGTGGAATGTGTTAGGACTTAATGAGGGAACATGGATTGATACTGGAAAGGAGTAAGTGGGTTTAAAAATGTGGCATGGACAAAATTAAAACAACTAGTAAATAATGTAAAATTGTGGTAGATAAACTTATTGCTGTTTTCTTTACAGGGAGACAGGATTTGGAAGAGTGCCTACAAATTATTCCAATAAAATCAGGTATTATGCTGGGCATGGTGGCACACACCTTTAATCCCAGCACTTGGGAGGCTGAGGCAGGAGGATCATTGCCAGTTCGAGACCAGCCTGGGATACAAAGTGAGCTCAAGGCCAGCCTGAACTGCACAATGACACCCTATCTCAAAATTATATATATATATATATATGTAAAATCAGGTATTATGTAGCCTTGAACATAGAGAGAGTATGCCACTAAAATATAAAGGAGAATTCAACAGGATTGATTGCTTTCAAGGTAAAGTAATTTATTCCAAGAGAATTTACATCCATCAAAATTAGGAAGTACTACTTGTAAAATTAAAGAGTCCACAATAACCTTGGTGGGTGAAAGATTTATAGTAGATTTTTAACGTATCTCAGGAAAAAAGTTATCTTCCCTCTCCTAAATGTGGCATTTGCTAAAATATTCCTGGGAGTTTCTGGGTCTTGTGGAAAGATATTTTGTTCTTGTTTGTGCCTTATGAAAATACATGAAATGATACAGTTTTCTCTCTGTATTATAGATGATAGGAGCTATTGGAATCAAATCTGTAAGTGTGTAGTCAGTATTCAGCACCTATTTACTGAGCACCTATTGAAACAATACTATGCTAGATGAATTCACAGACCTAAAAATTATCTTTTCAGTAGAGAAGTGTCATTAAACTGACTATTTCAAGTAAATAATTAAGCTGGTAACAAGCAATGTGAAAAAATTCTAGCGTATTAATTAGTTAGAATGTCAGGAATAGAATCTGGCTTTTTTCCCCCTTGTCATGTGGTCTAGTGTGATTCACACAAAGGCTGTGGCAGAATATGCCTGTTATTTTTTTTACCCAAGGTATTTCAGAATGATAGATGAGGAAGAAGCAGTGTCACATGACCCTCCCATAAACACATATTCCGGTTTTGTTTTAAATGCTTGCACAAATTCATTTTGCTCTATTGAGGTTAAAAGTATGAACACTTTTACTGTAAGTTTCCAAAGGGAGAAAGTTTTCCTGCTGCTCTGAGCATGATGCCACTGAACTGTGCTCATCATTTGAAGGGAGAAATGGTAAAATCAGAGACAACCGACTCAATATTGCTTTAGCATTAAATACGTTTGTTTCCTGACTTGGTCACATCAGAATTTGAAATGAAAAACATGTAATATATGTAAATGCAAATAAAGGCAAGTCTTTCAAATCTATGAATTATAAGAGATACATAGCTGAGTTGTCATGTATATAATGTTGGTACAGGGCATAAAGTCTGATTCAATATTTTGAAACAAGTAGCATTGCACATTTTAATGGGTGTATTCTCTTGTTCACAGTTTAAGTCAATCAAATATTGCTTTTATAAACCATTTGTCTCTGAATCATTTTAAGGGCTAATTAAAATGCATTTTATTGAAGCAGTTTATTGCTAAATATGTACTTCGTTTTACCACATATATTGTAAAGCAGCATGGTAAATTTAATATTTTTAAAATTTTTACTACAGAACAAAATCAAATCTGCCAACAAACCCCAAATTTTTAACAAGTTTTTCTTTCCTTTTAAGGAATGACTAATATTTATTAATTTATGCAATAGATAAATATCAAATGTGTTTGAAGCATCTTGTTAAGTCATGGGAACTTGCCAGTAATAAAATAGAAATTATCTACTGTCCTGAAGCTACATTTCAGTTAGTGAGCTATGTATTAAATACATATTCATACTAATAATTATATAATTAAAACTCCATGAGTACGCTTAGGAAAGTGTGAAACCATAAGAGTCCAGTCTGTGTCAATTAGAAAACCTTACCTGGGAAATTGAGATTTCACTGTGGATTGACAAAACAAGTAAGATTGTCTCAGCTGAGTTATTTTTGAGGGAAGAGAAGATAGTGGCTGGATAGCTTATGGACAGCATTTAAGGCCGTATTTTTTATTTCCTAAAGAAACATATTTTCTGTAATGTGTGTGTTATCCCTGAAAACAAGTCAGAACTGAACACAAACATGAAAATGTGTCTCCTGCACTTCCCATTAAATCCGTAGTTACACATGAAGCACAGCACACTTTCGGGGTCACTTTCCTTCCTTTATGAATTTCTATAAAATAACAAGTACTCAGTTCTGTCTGGTACAAGATTTACAGTCTTCCTGTTCACTATACTAAGAAAAAATATCGGCAAAACATTTGATATAAGATTTTTTTCACTGTAGAAGCTGGGGGCTGCTGCAAGATTCAAGGTCTTTAGTTGAGACAGGAGAGGCACCTGATCTAGGGGGTGAGTGGTTCACCCTCCCTACAGCTGCCACACCCGTGCCCCTTGCTTTGCTTCTCCCCCTTCACCCCTTTCTCCCCGATGAACTGGGACAACTTGCCTCCGTGTCCACCCAGGGTGTTTAGTGGCCACTTTCACCTATGATACTGTGACAGTAGTGCAGCCATGTCTAGTCACTCCAGATATGTCTGGGCACTCAGTGGTGGCTTTGATGCGGATAAGAGCAGGCAGGAAGGGATCTGAACCATTAGTAGCATTCCTAAGCTCTCCAAACCCTAGGAAACATCAATTCTATGCAGCCAGCCCCTCTGAAGAAACACCTGTTCCATCTCCACCATTTTTCTCCAAAATCTGACAGCAATCCATCTAAAGGGTCCTGTGTCTGCACTTTTTCCGTGAATTGCCCTTGGGAAAGAGTGGGCTGTGCTAGAGCCCTAACCCCACTGAACCCATGACAGACCCCAGGCTGCAGCTGCTACAGAGACAGCAGTGCCCCGCGCTCCTCGGGTTGGGCTGAGAGGCCTCCTGCCCCTGTGCAGTAGCACGGGCTCTGTGAGAATAAAGCTTCAGTCCCACAGTCTTGTAAATCTGCTTGTGATTTATTTCTCAGGAAGCGTCGGCTCAGAAGTCTCTGTAAATCTACTCAAGATGCTTATTCCAGGTAAAGTTGACCAAGTGGTCTCTTTAAAAGCAGCGGCAGTAAACACCAGCGGCTGTTAGCCCTGAAGAGCTGCCGAGCCCGGAGCCCGTGAGACCAGCTGCAGATGGCGGCGCGGCCGGGCCCAGGAAGGAGGCGGGACAGGCTGCGGCGTCCCTGCGGCGTCCAGCGCTCTGGCAGTCACTCGGGCCACGAGTGGACCTGCACGGCTCCATTCGCGATTTCAGTCTGATCAAGAGGAAGAATCCTCCAAGTTCAGCGACATCGTGACCCCACCCAACTCCCAGGGGACCCGGCCATCCAGGGTCTGGCCAGTCACTGCCAGGCCTTTTCAGCCTCCTCCTCGCTTGTGAGTTCATTTCAGAAACTTACTAGGAAGGACTTTGAGCTAACTGTGTTTTATTTTAAACCACCACATCCTGGGCGGCAAGGGATTGTGACGATTTGTGGAATTCTACGTATTGCAAATATATGAATATGTTTTTACATTTTAAAAGTATATAAGCAGAAAATAACAAATTGCAGTTCAGAGAACCAACTATAGAGTCCTTTGTGAACTTACCCAGAAATAGCAGTTTCCAGATATTTTTCTGATACATAAAAACACTTATCACCTATGTTACATTTTACTAGGTATGCAAAAATTCTATTGAATAGAATTTCATGCGATTGGTTAATAAAACCTCAGAAAAAAAATATGTATGTGTCATCTCCTTTTCATATGATGTCCAGGTTTCTAAAGTCATACCATCTATCACAGACAACTTTGGCAACGTGTATCAAAAATTTACCAGACACTAAAGACAGATGTTTTCTTAAATATTTTAGTTTCCTCTTTCTTTGTCCTTCATGGAGCAATTTAGATTTCTGCATGCAGAAGCTCATTTCTTTAGTGAACTCAAGGATAGATTCAGTTCTAATTTTCACTTCTGGCAATATTTGTTCTTTAATATTATGTGTGTGAATCACACTTCATCGTCTACTTGTCCTGTCAATTTTGCTCAACTAAATATAATCTAATGCTTATTCCATCGTTGTATAACCAATTGTCTCTATTCTAAACCATCACACACAATTAATTTTCATCCTTGTACCGTCTTGCATTTGTTCTCAGAAAAGCTTCCAGAAGCGAATGTCTTTGAATATGCTTGTTATCATGGCATTGAATTATTTAACATAGTTCAGAGCAGTGAGTTTTTCCTTCAGTGGTGACCAGATTCTTTCACACAATCCGTAGATTCTGTTTAATGGAATAATGCTGCTCTAACATCTTCTCATTTCACTCTACATCTTGGTAACTAATACCCAACTATATTTTTCTTTTTCCAGTCATGACATATCCCAAGTTCCTTCATTTATACTTGTAAGTTCTCTATGGAAAAGAATCTGGAATGCAACTGATATCTCTTTAATGTCTGAAGGAGTAGAGGAGTGGATGGTGATTTTGGGTGACACTCTGGTAGGTGTATTTGGATGTACTTTTATGACTCCTAATACTCTGCATACTTGTGGCTTTTTACTGCAGTCCTAGTGGGGACAAGGCATTGCTCCTGTTCATCTATTTAAACCAGGTTGTACATCATAAGTATGAACCATATATCCTACCCATATATCATCTCTCTGGTGAGGGCGTCATATGGGATCAGAAAAAGAATCTCACTGTAACAAGCTTAGTAGGGAAAGAGACCAAGTGATTCATCCCTTTTTTCTACTTTCTATTTTTTATTTACTTTCTTCTATTTTTTAATGTTTTTATTAGTACTGGTTCACAATACATGAAGTTAACTTTCATTTTAGGGAGTAAGTATATGTATATACACATGGTGATTCATTTTCATTCCCTTTTCCTCCCCCACCCACTTCACTCTCACTATCTGTAGATCTCATTTCCCCAGTTTCATTATTATTAGTAGTAGTATTACTGTAGTTCATATTTATGACATATAACATTTGTATTCATTGTGGCACTGGAACAAGTAAATGATACATTTTGAATCTTTCCGCTTCCCCTTTCTTATCCCTCCTTTTGACCTCAGTCTCTTGGATCACTTTCCAGTTGTAAGTGGTCTACCTCGCTGTGTCTATCAGTCCTTCATTTCACTCTTTATTTACACTTTACCTTAGACATTTTTTTGAAGATCAAGGAGCTGATGTGTCTGGAGATGCTATATTGTATTCCATCAACTCTCATGTAAGTTTTTATGCAGATACCATGCTGTTTTTATCACTGTTGCTTTGAAATCTAATTTCAAGGTTTTATGATTTTTTGCTTTGTTCTTGTTGCCCAGGATTGCTTTTGCGATTCTGGGACTTGTTGAGTTCCATTTAAATTTTAAGATTTATTTTTCTCTAGTTGTGTAAGGAATGCTGCTGGCATTCCAAATGGAATCACATTAAATCTGTGTAACAGTTTTGAGAGTGTGGCCATTTTGACAATGTCGATTCTGCCTAACCAGGAACAAGGCACATTTTTCCATTTTCTGATGCCCTTTAAAATTTTCTTTTTCAAACTACTTAGACTTTATTGTAGAGGTCTTTGAATCCCTTGGTTAGGTTGGTTTCTAGATATTTATTTTTTCTTGGTGCTATTGTGAGTGGTACGTGTGTGTGTGCACGAGTGCGCACGCATTGATTTTGTATCCTGCTGCTCTGATGAAGTTGGTGAAATTACTTGGTTCTTCTTTGTAACGCATTATGTCATCTGCCTATAATGGTTATTTGACTTCTTTCTTTCCTATACATAATTCTTCTTTTTTTCTTTCTTTCTCAGGCATAAATGCTCTGACTAATATTCCAAGTATTATGGTCAATAAGAGTGGTTTATAGTGAGTTTCCTTGTTTTGTTCCTGAATTTAGAGGGGGATTCAGTTTTTCCTCATCTAATATGATGGTGACTGTTAGTTTGTTACAAATGGCTTTTATCAGTTTTGGGTAAGGATGTTGTAGAACTATTTTCTTCAAAGTTGCCATGAAGTTGTGTTGAATTTTGTCAAAGCTTTTTCTGCATCTATTGTTATGAGCATATAGTTTCTCTCCTTGCTTTTGTTTATTAGGTGTATTACATTTATTGATTTGTATATGTTGAACCATACATGATATGAAGCCTTCGCAGTCATAATGTATGATCCCTTTAATGATGTGTCACATTCTATTAGCTAATATTTTACTGAGGATTATTTCACCTATGTTTCTTAAGGAGGTTGGACTACAGTATTTTTGTTGTTCATTTCTTTTGTTTTTGTTTTTGTTTTTTATTTCAGTATTTGTCTGGCTTTCCAACCAGAGTCATCTGGACTTTCAGAATTAGTTTTGAAGTACTTTTTCACTTTAATTTTTCATTGAAGAGCTGTAGAAAATTGGTGACATAGTGTAATTAAAGTTTTGTACAATTCGGCAGTGAATCCATCAGGTACTGGCTTTTTGAGTTTTTATTGCTGCCTCAATTTCATTACTTGCTATTGGATTGTTCCAAACTTTTGTACCTTTTTGGTTTACTTTGGGCAATTCATATCCACCTAGGAATTTGTAAATTTCTTCAAGATTTTCCAATTTGTGGGAAAGCAATTTTTCACAGTACTTACTATCTTTTCGATTTTAACAGTATCTGTTATGATTTCACTTTTTTCATTTTTAATTGAATTGATGTAAATCTTTTCTCACTTTCTTTTGGAAACTAGGTCTAAGGGATTATCTATTTTGTTCATTCTTTCAAAGAACCAGCTTAGATTCCTTCATCCTCTGTGTTGTTTTTTTAGTCTCAATTTCATTAATTTCTTCTCTGATCTTTATGATTTTTTGCATTTAAATGGATTTGCATTTATATTGATATCTTTTGAGTCTTTCAAGGTTCCTCATTAGGCTGTTGTCTGAGCATGCTTTATTTTTCTAATGTGAGCATTGACTGCAATAAGTTTCCCTGCCAGGACTGCTTGCATAGGTTCTGGGGTATTGCCCTGGCACTTTTGTTTGCTTCCAGCAATTGTTTAATTTCTCCCTTGATTTATTCTGTGATCCATCAGGTGTTCAGGAGTATGTTATTTATTTTTCAGTTGTTTCTAAACTGTCTGTGGTTTCTTCTGTGGTTGGTTTCTGGTTTTATTGCACAGAGGTCTGATGGTAAACATGAGACCACTATTCTTTTATATTTACTTAAGCAGGCTTTGTGGACTACTATTTAGTCTATTTTGAAGAACGTTGCATGTATTACACAGAATAATGTGTGTTCTGTTGTATTAAGGTAGAACACTATAGATAGCTGTTAAGTCCATGTATATGTTCAAGGGTGTGGTAAAACTCTATATTCTTTTACTGGTTTCTTGTTTAGTTGATGCATCTCTTGGGGTAAATGAAAATTGAGGTCAGCCACTATGATTTGTTAGTGCTTATTTGATCTTTTGTTCCCCGTAGTATTTGTTTTAGGAACATAGGTGCTTTAGTATTTGCTGCACTTATACTTAAAAAGGTTATCTTTTCTTGTTGAATTATTCCCTGAGCTAGTATGCTGTGACTTCTTTTCTCTTCTAGTTTTAGCTGAAAGTTTATTTTTTCTGAAAGCAAAATTGCTACTCCTTATTTTGGGAATCATGGTTTATGAAATATTATTTTCCATTCTTTGATTTTTAATCTACCATATTTTTATTAGAACTGTTTCTTGCATGCAGTAGACTGTTGTATTCTACTTTTTGATGCAGTTTGTCAGTCTATATCTTTTACTTTGGAAGTTAAGCATATTAACATTGAGACTTATTACAGAGAGGTGTTAATTTGCATTCTTCTTTTGCTAATAACTCCATTAATTTTCTTTTCTTTTTTTTTATTTTACTCACCTTGGTTGATGTATTTATTGCATCTATGTTTTTGGTTTTATTGGCTTTTCTTTTTAGCTGTCTAGGATATTCTTGAGTGTTTTCTGGAGTACTGTTTTGGGATTCACAAATCTCTTGAGTTACTGATTTTTGTAAGTGCCCTTAGTTTTCCATTCCTTGCACAAAGTTTTACTGAAAATGTTAATCTGTATTAGAAGTAATTTGCTTTCAGGGCTTGAAATACATCACTCCAAGATTTTCTGCCCTTTAAATTTTTTTCTTGGTAAATTTCGTATTCATTTCTTGAATCATTTGGGTCAGCTCTTCCAATATTTTTGTTTCTCCCAGGTCCACATCGTTCATTTTGTGTGATAATTCCACAAATGTTTGAGTCATGTCCTATTGAACTCACCAAGTTTCTTTCATTTATCTTTAATCAGTTTGTAAAAAGTGCTACTACCAGGTGTTTGCTTTCTTCTTTTTTGGTGATTGCTGGATCTGCCTAGCAAAAGTGTGTCTAGAGTCCTATACCATTTAGTTTTCCCATGTTCCTCTGCGTGTGTGTGAGTGTGTGTGTGTGTGTGTGTGTGTGTGTGTGTGTGTTTTCTTCCATTTTTGGTGCTGAGGGTGGAGGCTGTGTGGGATGAGGAGAGCTCGCAATTTGTATGAAGGTCTTTTTAGCAAGACACTACTTTCCAATGCCGTACTTTAAGATTTATTTCTCCACAGATAGTATTTACCCCTTCTGATATTTATGTCAAGTGATTTTAACTGTTTCCCTGTGTTTTGATAAAAGAATGATTTCTGGTTAAAACAGTGTCAACAAATTGAATTATACTTTGCTCACAGACCTTGAATTTCCATTTTCACCCTTTATCAGTGCCCTTGTTGGCTCATATTCAATTGTTATTAGCAGTTGCTTAGTGATGTGGAGGGAGAAACAGAGGAAGGAATGGAGGGATGGCTGGAAGAGGAGTGTAGATTAAGAGGGAGAAAGGCGGACAGGAAGAATAATACTAGATGAAAAATTAAGTATTGCGTTAGACTTTGACAGAGTATTTTGGTCATATTGAAGTGTTGTTACTGGGGTTTTGAGGATATTTATTGGGGCAAGGATAAGTTATAGAAAAAGGGAAATATGCTTCGGGGTTGAGGGAAGCTCTGGGTCCTGTTGATGTATCTGTGCACCTGTAAAGTGGAAAGAGGCAGGGGAAGAGAGCATACTGGATTATACAAGAAAGAAATGGAAGAACAAAATAGAGAGGAGAGGGTCAGCACAAGAGAAGACAGCAGTGAGGGGAAGGACAGCATGTGGAAAACTAAAATTCTGAAAGAAAGAATCTAAAAAGTGGGGCATGCAAGTAAAAGCAGTCATTGCCATAGAAACGTGGGTTGAATTGATCCAGGATGATGAGAAGAGGGAGAGAAAATAAACACTAACTAAATCAAAGCATTAAAAAACAAACAAAAAATCTGGTGGGAATGCAGATTAGATTCTCCAACTGGAGAACGCACCTGCGAATTACGTGTGGCTACTTTGCCATTACTCCTGAGTGTTCACGCAGGTTGCGGTCTGCTTGCAGGCAGCCAGACCAAATTCACCTCTTTTTCTTCACAGTAAAAACTCAAACAAACCCAGTCGCAGCAGCTTTCATGCAGAATCTCATGCTGTCTCCAGGTTTAGCCTGAACTCACCCACTCAACCCAGGCACAATGGAGAAATCTTTGGTCAGGTTCTCTGTTACACAGGGGTCCTCAGACTGGGCCAAGTTCTTACCCTGGCAGGAATTCTTGGGAACCTGTATTCACTCACCAGCAAGATGTTTGCAGGACTCACTGGGTGTGTTCACTCACAGACACAGAAGCATGGGCATGGGTGGGCCATTCACTCTCTGCAGAGTAGGAGTCTGCAGAGTCCATAGGTGGTAGTGTACACCCCTGGGAATCTGCAGGCCCTAGTCATGCAAGTCTGTTCTCTGCCCAGGATGTGTGCATGGAGAGTATCTTTTGCACCCAGTGAGCACTGGTGAGGGTGCTGCAGGTTGCAGTGTTCCTTGGTATAGGGAAACATGATGGGGAAAATAAACTGGTGTATGCAGTCTGATCCAGGAGCCCAAGCTCCTGGAGTAATTGATTCTTTGTTCATTCCTTCTAGGAAGTTGGAATGTTTGCACAATCCCTGCTGGAGCCCCTCCTCAGTAATCCAGGTGTTAGGTTTGGTCTACATGTATTGTCTTTCTGATTAATTTTCTGGTTCACAGTATAAGACCCACTCCCTGAGTATACGTGGCTTCAGAGAATCCACCCTGAACCCCTCTTACATTCCTCCTCCTCTAGTCAGCCATGCTGTATCAGCTTTTTGTTGTTCCTGTCATTGTCGTTGTTCTGAGACAGGATCTTTATATAGTTCAGATATTTATCCTTCAGGTAGAGATAGTTACTTTCTCTGCTAAACAGAACAAGCTCTGGGACATGATTATTCTATGCATCCTGCATTTCTCATTAGTGACCATAGGTGTGGATAAATTAGAATCATTAAAAAGAAGAACCATGTGAACATAATTTATATGTATGTAACTTTGTACCTTTTCTGTTCACATTAATCCTCCAACTGTAACCATATTAATGAAGAAGAAGGTAAAGGAAGAAGTGGAGGGGCAGGAGCAAGAGAAGGGAGATGAAAAGGAGAAAAATAAAAGGGAAAGAGAGTCACATTCTAACAAATTTGTGTGCAAAGTAAGCAAAGTGACAAAACAAACAGTTTTCAAGAAAAATTTGTTGTTCGGAAGACTTGGGGTTTGTGTGTGTTAAACAGAGGAGATACATGATCTGATTGCATAATGAAATGAATGCTATTTGGCAGATTTAGCTATCCTTCTTAACACATATATTTGCATTCATATATTCATAAAAAGGAGGTTGAAGACTCATAAGGAAAGGCTGTAAAACTGTAACCTATATCCCTCTTGAAGATGAAGGATATAAACCCATATATCCTTTGAGTAGGAAAGGCCACACCCATCATGATCAAGATCTTAATAGAAGAAAAAAGATGCTTTTAGGACAGCCCATGATGGACATAAATCAGTACTCAATCCATGTTATCTCACATAAAGTTTTCCTTTTAGAATTGCTTTGGATTTACAAAAAGTTTCAAGGGCATTGCAGAATTTGTCCATTGCGCATACCATTTTCCCCAGCATTAATGCTGCACTGCATTTGCAAAAACAACTTTCATTTTATTTTAAAGGACTAATGTTCAACTTTGATTTAGATTCAATTTTTTTTGCTTAATGCTTTTTTTTCTCCAGGATTCTGCATTATATTCATTTGTGGTGTCTTTTTATGATCCTCTGTGGCAGTCCCTCAGACATTTCTTAATCTGATAACCTTGATATCTTTAAGGAACACTGGTAAGATATTTGGTAGAATATGCTTCAACTTTTGATCTGAATTTATTTATCATTAGACTACAGTTATATGATTATAAGAAGAATATAGAAATATAATTGCTATTATCATTACACCATATGAAGAGCCTGTTATTAATGTGATAGCCTTGAGCCTGATGCTGGAGGAAGGAGATGTAATGAAAAAACATGGCTAATGTTTAAATTAAAAAAAATCTTAGATTGAAAAATATTGCTATTAAGCTACCTCAAAATACTACCCCTTGCTTTAAACACATTTACCCCATCATTCTTGCTTCTTTCTGATGCAGTGCTGTCTCTTTTTGTCTTTAGTTGCACATTGTGGCTTCTTTGATATCCCGAATCAATTTACAGCATTTACCTTTCATGGTCATTTTAAATTTGGGAAGTAGCCAAAAGTTACCCAGTGCCAGATTTGGCAAAATATGATGATGACACAGTGTGATTTTTATAGTTAACAGCACTTGTATTTTTTACTTCGTGGTTGCATTCATCATGGGGAGTTAGGATATGTACATAGCACATCTTAATCTTTTTTTTACTTTCTCTCACCCTCCCTCCCCTGTTCTTTCCCTCTATCTCTCTTTACTCTTTTCTTTTGCAGAGGGTCTAGCTGTTTTATTTTGCTTTTTTATATACTTTTGCTTTGCTTTTCTGCTGAATGGCACTGAGCAGCAGCATTCACCATATTTTTATCACACCTCCTAAAGGCATTCATAAAAATAAGGCCTCTCAGAACTGCTTCAGAAAGTGGCAAGAGACAAAGCCTAGAGTTAGATAAGAATGGTAGATGTACCCATGAGCTGACAGAAGCCATGCAGGGCCAGGAGGAGAAACAAGAAGCCAATTCGCCCTTTCTGGGAGCCAACCGGCACATGGGCTGGGAGACAAGAATCCACCCCGCCCCCTACTCCTCCATAAGCAATCAGCAGATTTGGAGGAATACAGGCTGAGCTGATAGCAACTGAGGTTCAAAAATAAATTAATGCTTATATTGTTTGATTGACTTTGCAGGCCTAAAATCAGTAGTCTGAGCATCTATTAAGAGGATAATAATGTGCAATATAGCAACTATAGGGGATTTTCTTCTATCTTGATTTTGAAATCCAATATTGTTCTCACTGTTTCATTTGGTTCCATTTTATTGTTTTGTTTTATTCAATGTTCTGTGTTGATTGATTTTATTCTGTTATGTTTTGTTTCATTTTATTATGTCTGATGGTATGGACAGCAATTTTGAAGATAACAAGAGGTATTGTGGTAGCCATTGTTGATTTCCTATTATCTTGTTTTGAAGTCCTGTATCACTTTTACTGTTTTGTTTTGATGAACTTTATTCTGTTTTATTTTGTTTGGTTTTATTCTCTTTAAAATAAAACTTAAGAATAAGAATGTTTGAATGGAGAAGGAATATTTTTGGGATGGATACTAATATGTCTTTTACTTTAGTAATGTTATTCAATTTAAATATTCAGAACATATTTCAGTCATACCTCAGTTTTTGCTAGGTATATCTAAAATTAAATTGTTCCTGTTTCCCTCCCTTCCATACCGTTGTCCTAAGAAAGTGGCCCTGTGTGGTCAAATAGAAGAGTAATGCTGCACCTCTGTAAGAGGAACATAAATAAAAACTTTAGAATCTTTAAATCTGGAGATTATTTTCCCCTCATTTATCGATTCATTCATTCATTTATTTATATCAGTGTGGATTCATACATATTTATTTTACATTTTCATTATCAGTTAATAGTATTCTACTTCTCTGGCTTCTAAATTTATTCAGGTCAGCCTATTGGGGCCACTTTAGAGAGATCCTGTTCCCCTTTCATATAGCCCCATAGTTTTGTGCTTATATCTTTGGAGTCCTAGAGTTAACAATTTCTTCAGAGGGCCTTGCACCATTTCTTAAAAAATGGTATTGGAAACAAGTACCTTGGCAATGGTTGTATTTGGTTTTTCATTTTTTTTAAAATTAGTTTTATTGGAATATTTTAGGTGTACATAATGATTATATTCATTATAGGGATTTTGTACCTGTACATGATATAACTTGATTTTTTTTCATTCCCTATCTTCCCTCAACCTCTCTTCCCTTCCCTATTTACAAAAATTTTGTTTCCATTTTTTCCTTCTTTGCTCATCATTTTTCTCTTTTCCCTTCCTTACTTTCCCCTTCCCCCTCCCTAGTTTCCCTTCCCATTTGGGCATTTTCTTCCTACTTCACAATGTCTATTATAAATTTTGGTTCTTATTTACACTTTCCATTTTTCTTATACATCATTTTTTTCAAAAACTTTTCAGAGGACAGTGCTAGGAAATATTTGTAAGCATGTGAAGTCATATATACCTAAATCTACCTACTTACCTGGCTGCCTATCTGTATTTTTATTTTTATTAGTACGTATTTAAACATATAATGCTTACATTGCTTGAGTGGAGTTGGTACATTTTGTAACACATTTTTGTTCATTTTTTCATGTTTTTCACCACCCCTTCACATCTCTTGAACTCTTTCCCTTTGGAGAAAGATGTACCTCCCTAATTTCTATCATCCATTTCCCTACAAATGACTCAAGATCTCTTTTTTTTTTTTTTTTTTTTTTTTGTGGTACCTGGAATTGAGCTCACAACCTCGTATCTGCCAGACAGGCATTTTGTCTTTCACTGGTGTGGAGCTGATGACCCACAATGGTCTTGGCATTCAGACCTCCATGGGCAACTGAGTGAAGGCATGGGAGTGGCTCTCTCCACTTCCCTATTTCTGACTGTCTCAAAGTGCATGTTTGTATTAAATAAGTACATTAGAAAACAAGAAATACATAGAATCAACAGCCTAAAAAATCCAAACCTCTAATTTAAGAAGCTATATGAAAAGAGTAAACTACATGTCTGTAATAGAAAAGAGAAAAAATATAATTAGATAAATGATATAGTGCTACTTCAAGGTGGGTTTATAATAAATAAGAAGCCTCTAGCCAGATTAGCCAAGGAAAAGGAAGATGCAGTTTATATATGGCGTGTAGAAACAATGTGTATCACTATCAATGTCATGTATATTATAAGTAAAAAAAATAGACTATCCAAACAACTTACCGTCAAAAAATTTGATAAGTTCCATGAAATAGATTAATTACTTAATAGACACAATCTCCTTGAAGTCCCTTATGAAGAATTAAAATGAGTAGCCCTAAATTTATTAAATACATGAATGTACATAAACGTCCATAAAATGAAATATTCAGTCTAGATGCTTTCACTGATGAATTCTACTTAAAATATTAAGTAAGTTATAATACTAATTATACACAAATTTTTGGAAAATGGAAGGTGAGAAACTTCCCAAATCATTCTATGAAACAGGCATTACTCCAGTGTCAAAAATAAGATACAAGAAAATTTTAAGTCCAAGAAAGGAAAAAATAGGCAAATATTTACCTAAGTGATTGCAAATTATGTCTACACAAACAAAGCTCCATGATAGTATTTATAATAACTTTATCTGTTCTTTGAAATTATTGGAAGTAATCAAGAGGTTCTTTAATAGAATGATTCCAGAGCAGAATATTGTTCACTGATAAACAATTAGCTATCAAACCACAAAAGGTATGTCAATTTTAAATCCAGATTGCTAAGTGAAAAAAGTCAGCATGAAGAGGCTACATAATGTATGATTGCATTTATTTAATATTCTTGAAAAGGTAAAGCTATGGAACCTATAAATACAGATGAGTTTTTTGCCCTCAATTTGAAGAATTCACAGTAAGAGTTCGATAGGAAAAATGAGGGATTTATTGTGGGAGGGAAGCTATCATGGATGCTATTATGTAGTGCTTGCTACATGCACTCTACCCTAGCCTCCAAGACACATGCACATGCTTTATGCAAAAGACATTTAGTCCATATCCAATTGTTGCCAAAGTCCTAACAGTTTCAGCATTTCTGAAAAGTCCAAGTCCCAAGTCTCCTCTGAGATGAAAGGCAAACTCTTAGTTGTGAGCTCCTGTACAAATGAAAAGAAAGTTAAACATGTCCAACATTCAATGACACAAGATAAACATTACCATTTCAAAAGTTACAAACAGGAGGAAACAAAGAATTGGGACAAAACCAAGTCCAAAATCCAGGAGGACAAATGTTAAGTACAGTAGTTCCATGACCAGTACTGAAGCAATGTAGTTGTGAGCATCAAAGGGCTTGAGTGACTCCACCACCATGGCACTTCTGGTGCTTATTGCTCCCACAGCTTTTCTCTTGGGCTGACTTTACTCTCGCCTTGCAAGTTCCCTTAGACAATCCATGCACCTGGGTCTTCCAAACTTCTAGGTTCTCGACTGCACATTTGCTTCACATTCACAGCGTCATACACTGCCTTCCGGGGGTACTCTGCTTGGCATCTCAGGCCTTCTGAAACTGGGGTGGAATCTGCCTTTACCTCAGATCTCTTGCATACCACATCAGCCTAAAATCAGCACAGTGTGGATGATGCCAAGGTTCACTGCTGGTTAGAGCAGTAGCCAGTCTTTCCTCTCTTTTGGCTGTAGTGGTCAAGTGCCTGAGTTGCTGAGCACTCTGAACCTGATTGTGAGGAGCAAATTCCCAATACTGCCACCATTCTGGAACCTGGTGTTGCTGCTGTGATTTTGGAACCTGGTGCAGCCACTACTGCCATTCTGGAACGTGGTGATCTGTCTTTCTCCTCAAAGCAGTCTTTCACTTTTGCAGTTTTGAGACTGCAAAGTGTGTAGACTTGCTGCTCCTTGTGATGCCCTCAGGTCATCTTTTATTTTCTTCTGTTCCTTCTTAGCAACTGACATCTTCTCAAGTCTGTCCTTGAAGTTCACCACTTTACTGGAGCTTCTCTTCTGGCCAAACTCATAACATTTTAAATCATGCTGCTGGACTCTATGTTCTCAATGCACAACATAGATCTGGCTGAAAGCCCCCAACAATAGGCATGCCACCATTTCAACATTTGACTGCTTTGAAATTTCTTCTGCCAGATTGATTTGTCTACCACCCTTAATCTTAGTCTCAGGCAAAGTTTCTGGACACAAGGAAAATTCAGATAAACTTTCTACCAAGCCATAACACCCATCATCTGGAGTCCAACAGTCAGTGCAGTCCTTCTTCCTAGCAGAAACTTCCCAACCCTGGTCTTTACTGGCAGAATTTCTAAGAGCCTTCTGGTCTCCTGAGCCCTGACTAGAATCTCCCATACAATACAGCCTAAGGCATTCCAGTGCTACTGCTTCAGGTGACATCTCTGAACCTTTTCAAATTCTTCCCACAAGCTATTTCCAAAGGCTCTTGAACCACACAGTCAGGTATAGTTACAACAACAGCCCCACTTCTCTGGTACCAAATACTCTGTTAGTTACTTTTATCTTTTGTTGTTGAGACAAAATACCTAACACCCAAAACTAAGGAAGGAAAGGTTTATTTTGCCCACAGTTTGTGAAAGTTTCAGGTACTAAGGTAAATGGACTTCCAGTGAGCTGATTTATGCGAATATAGGTATGAATAGGGCTGTGTTTAATACTTATTATAGTTACAGGTATGAGAACCTTCAAATTCTTCTAATTTCCTTGTTTCAAGATTCTTTGTTTTTGTCTTGTTCTTTTTTCTTTCTCTCTGCATTGCTTCTTGCAGCAAGTTTGTGGTTTTCAACTGTAATTCACTTTTACAATGTCGGAGACTTGTTTGTATGGTGATGTGATATGAAGAATATAGTACTTTATACTGTTTTTTTTTTTGTTTGTTTGTTTCTTTTTCTGAGACAGAGTCTCAATATGTAGTTCAGACTGGCCTGATCTCACTATGTAGCCCAGACTAGTCTTTAATATGTGACAACTCTCCTGCCTCAGCCTACTGAATGGTGGACTAGGGATTTACCACTACTCCTGGCTCACTATATTTTGATTAAATCTTTCTCCTTCAGTGCACTTGCAGTATGGATGTATGGTTCTTCCAAATATTTCTGTATGTCACTTCTATAGTCCTTTCTAATCTATTTCCTTGAGCCCTTTCCCCAGATTGACTGTATATTTTCCTAGGAAATTCAGCAAGGCTGGTACAGTCTGAAATAGGAAAAAAACTTGCTTTCCTCAGCTAGAAAATTTTAGAAAGTCTGGCATACTCTGTGTCCTTAAAGATCAAGTGTTTATTAGAAAGAGAAGCTCAGAGGGGTTTTCTCCCAGACCTCAGCGTGGGGACCTGGGCTGGTTCCTGAAGATGTTTAGACACCCTGCCTGCATGGTCCCCAGTGAACTTCTGAGAACTTGTCATGGTCTTACTAATTATTATTCAGCCTCCAGTGAGTCAACATTCACATTTAAATGTCGTTTCTGGTGGCTTCAATCACTGCTAAGGTATAATTGGAACCTGATATCACTAGAGTCCTTGGTATCTCCACACTCAGAGTCAGGGTGTCCTGCGCCCTCAGTTCTTCTGTAGACCCATGAAAAGTTACTGACTTTCAGTTTGTAGAACACTTTCTTTATATAAAATGAAACAGAGCACTTCTAGGCCCTCTAAGTTTAGAGGTAAAACTAAAAGTCTTCATACATTTATTTTGGAAAAATTGTATATAGATGAGAATGGGTAACACCAGGATCACTGAGGAATTTTGATCAGTCATTCCTTCAGCCTGTGTCAGGTTGCATATCACATACGGACGTGGGAGGATCAGTGAGTACAACCTGGCCATGATCCTAGTACTCAGCATCATCCACAGAACACAGCAATTCTTAGAGATGAGAAGGCAGTGTGACTGGTCCCACTATGGCTGGGGCTGAGAAATGCAATGAAAAACAGTGTAGAAGCTAAGGATTTGAGTAAATACACATTAGCCATTTTTAAAGTGTTTTAAAAAAATAGGTCTATGTCTCTCTAAATATTTCATCTAAATAAAAATACATACCATAAAAAATATTGGGTTTTGCCATTTTGTACCCTAATATGTAGTGCTAATAATTTTTTTCATGTGTTTATGCAGAATATTAACATTGTGGCATATATTTTAAATAGAAATCTTTAGCAATTTCTAAATCTTTCTTTTCACAGACTATTAAGTAGGATGGCAAATGACTTATATCAGAGAATTAGCTCTCACATATTTAAAAACTTTACATATTAACATCTGTAGGATTTCAAGATTTCCTGTATCTTAGCTCTACCAATTACCTGATTAAATTTATTAGCAAAATAAACTATTCTGGAACATTGTTCACTATGTTCAGCTTATCTAATTCTTTCCCCAGACTTCTTCTAATTCAAATTTCTCTTAATTGAGTAGTCACTAATATTGAGCCTGAAGTGTTATTGAAGCAAGTCATTTTCAAATAAATCTGGAAGAATGTGTGTTAACAATCCTTGTGAAAACTGACTTATTTGGTTTTCAAACAAAGGCAACAGTTTTCAACAACTGAGAAATAATGAAAGTATGTTATACTTAGTAAGGTATTATGTCTAGAAACATAAGAAGGTAGATATGTTCTGCGCATCATTATAATTTAATAAAACGTACAAGAACAAAGGTGTATAATCAAGATTAACCTGATATGAAGAGTATCAGGTTTCTAAAGTATGTTAACACTTTCTTCTGAATCCTATTTGTACCAGATTAAGTGCTTTGATGGAATTACACAAAGTTGTAAAGGAAGCATAACTGAATGGTGACGACGTATTTCTGCCTTTCATCAATCCTCTGTTACAGTTAAATTGGTTTTGCATTATTTCATAATCAGTATCTATTTTAGTACACCGTGTTCCCTTATTTAGATTTAAATCCTATCCTTCCTTTGAATCCAATGTGATTGTTCCTTTACTGTGAAGAGTCTTCAGTGATCTTATACAACCTGTAACTATAGCTTATCTCTGCTAACTATTTGATCCTCAGAATGTACAACTTTCTAGGAACATCATCTTAGTTATATTCCATGTCTATGCCCCTTTGGGTGCAAGCCTTCAGGAAGGGAACTTGTATACTCATCTGTAAATACTTGAGAAAGACTCCTTATCACTAGGGATTCAGTTTTCATCTACAGATAGATCATTTTGAATTTTATAAATTCTCTCCTTTGAATTGTAATAGTCATACATTCAGAAATGATTTTTACAACGGTATGAAAGAGATGAATTCCACCTTGAAATTTCTATCATGCAACAGGTGAGAACTTCTGAAGGGGGAGATAGAACTTTCAAAGGAGGAGCAGAACTTTACACCTGACTGTGAAACCAAATAACAGTATCTGCCCCACCCTTAGTTCCAGAACTCCATTCCAATTTCAGTTTTAGTAGTGCATTAGAATTATTATGGTGAGGTTTATAGTTATTCTTTTTAAAAACATATTTGCAGGTAAAGTCTTAGAAGCTATGTCATTTAGAAATTAATGTAATTGTCTGCAAAAGTAGCAAAATAAATTATGTACTTTCAGGTTTTTTTTCTTTTGTTTTGAATTGAGCCCAATGTTCATCACCTTTTCCCTTCATATGCTCTTCTTTTACTAGCTTTTGGCACTGGTGAAATCAGAAACGTACTTTGAAATCAGCCAGAAATTTTGGAAAGATAAATACTTCTCTCAGGCTCTCACATAGGGATTAGGATGAATGTGTTGATTCCATGTCTTTATTCATGTGGGAAAATCATCTAGCACTAAAATTATTCCATTATTTTCAACCTGTCTTCAGAACCGAGATGAAAGTTTTGAATTTATGAAAGAACATTTTATTCATGAAACTCAAAAACTCTATTATGTAAAGAAGAAAGTAAGCTGAATAAACAGAAAATCAGAATTCCAAAGCAGCCTGTCCAGTCTTGTTTAAAATACAGCCTTTACTTCTGAGCCTGTTCACACAGTAGAATATGATTTCATAGGACATTGATTACTATTATTTAAGAACCAGTCTAGATCAAATCTCACTTCCTACCACCTATTTCCTATCAAAGCTAATGAGTTTGCAGCTCATTTAGAATGATCATATTGGCAGGAATTAGCTGATATTTTCAAATACTCAGTAGGAGAGGTTTTTCTGTTCTCTTGAGAGCCTCTCAGCTGCAGGTAAAGAATGTTACAGCTGGATGAGAGAGCTAATTAAAGCCAATTACAGCCTGAGTGACCAGCTTTGGCATTAAAATATCTGGCAGGATCTACCTTGTCTTTGCAACACAAAGGGTTTGAGCCTTTACAAATATCTGTTATGGAACATTAAATATTTTATAGAATTACAGGAGTAAGCATTTCAATTTAATAATTAAAAGAGGTGTTGCCAAATGAATCCTGAAAGTAAGACTTCACCAGATACAATTTCAAATCATTGCCAAAGGCATCTGAAAATTAGTAAATTTCCAATGAAAAACAACAAAGATGCACAACCAATTTGGGCAGAACAAATCCAACAACCTGAATTAAATACATCGTGTATGTTTATGCTTTCACATGAGACATACTAGCTAAAGATTTGGTAAGAATCATTTGCTATCTTCATCTGATTTATTCTGGTCAATCCTTTTGTGAATAGGGATACTTTTTTCCAACATCTCCATTTCTTTTAACTCTTTTCACAAAAATACAGGACTT